>JBCAUG010522635.1:0-14997 GCA_038406175.1 Haplosyllis leylae | reverse complement strand
CTCAAAGAAGCGGTTAATTTGTACAGGATTTCCACCCATTGCATGAGCAATGCTGAGATTCTGACTATTCTTCTTTCGAACTTCAGGATGTCTCTTTAGGAAGAATCTTAGCCAGGTCCTCCCTGCTGTTTTCTTAACAGGACTGAAACCCTTCCTCCCTTCACTCTCTGCCATTTGGAATGCTAATCTGCACATTTGTGCTGGTGTGAACAGAAAGCCTCTGCATGCATACATCATTAGAATTACTACTAGCCTTGTTTCTTGATCTATTAAATAAAAAATGTGCTACTCTAAGTCTGGAGTGCCAAGCGGGTAACCCCTTCCGAGGTATGGTTAAAGTTACCTGCTTGGCTACCCGCTCACCTTTATCAAGGATTTTTGGCTCCCTCTTGCCACCAGCAATCTTCCCACATTTTCCACCACCTCTGCAACCCTTCAACCTCTCACAGGCTGTTGTGTAGGGGACTCCTGCATCTGCAGCTATCTGTCTGATGCTCTTTTGATCCTGTGGAGGGAGGTTCTTGTTCTGTTTCCAGTCATCAAAGACTTTGTCCATGTCAGCTTCTGTCCAGTTCTGTTCTTTCTTCCTGTTGCCTGAGGATGCTGCCCTGCATGATCCTATCCTGCGACCATCTTTGGCTTTGTGTTTTTTCGACATTTTCTGCTTTACCACTGAAACCGAACCGGTTACCTGCTTGACAGTTACCCACTTGACTTGACCAATTGATACCCACTTGCTATTTGCACTCAATAAAGGTACAGAGGAAGGGCAATTTTGTTGGTTGTTCCTTGCCTGGACATACACAATTGAGGTGATATGTTTTCTTGCATTTATTGCAGATAACCCATTTAGAGCCATCAATTCCATCAGTATAAACAACACCATCAGCAATATGCTGCATCTCAAGCCCCACTTGATCCTTGGCCTCCACATAGCATATGTAGCATTTCCAGTCAAACATTTGTACATACTGTGCATGCTCATAATCATCCAGGTGTTGGGTAAAAGCCATTCTAAAGGAAAAAATAGCAAGCAGGTAGGGTAGATCTCTGAGAAGGAAAAGTCAAGGGGGTAAGTTTGTTTACACTGTCACATCCAGGTACTTTCAAGGAGTTCAAGGACAGGATTATATGGGAGGGATGCTGGTACATAGGGAAACATTATTCAGTCATATTTATTTCACAGAAAGCCTTCCTTTTATTTACCCACTCCATAGTACATTTAGTCACCCACCTCAATGAACATCACCGTTCAAGTGGGTAACTAACTTCAACTTGGCATGAAAACCTTATTATCATCCATCACCTCTTACCACTTTGTTAGTTTGTAGTTTAGACCACCTCCTACCTGTACATTTTTGGTACTAAAACAATCTATGTATATTAAAGGAGAAACTTACTGATGGACTTGAGTCCAGAAATCAAAGGTGCTTTCCACTTCAAAGAATTTCAAGCAGGTCAAAAATAAAAATGGCATCCATGCTCTAATACAATCGTGCTGCCACCTGGGGATAATGTGCATTGAAACAAGCAAGGTTAATAGTTGACACTGGTGTAAGGGGTATGTGATGGTAAAAAGTAGAAATCAGGTAGTAAGTGAAGACAGGTCGGGGATGGGCATTACCCACTTGACCGGGTGTTACCCACTCTTAGAACACTGACTCTACCATACCAGCAACCAGGCTTAAATACTGAATCTAACAGAGAGCAACTAAACTACATAGTTATACAGAACTTCAATAAATAGGTCACTGAAGATAACTCTTGCTTATGAGGAATAGACATAAGATTCAATCGAGAGATCATCAGTATTAGAGGTATAAAGTTGCCTGTTGTGACTCACTGTCTCAGCCATACCTGAGACCTGCCACCACTCTACTCTGGACCAAATAGACCTCACATAACTGGTGGAAATTAAGTGGTCTTTTATAACCGCTTTTATTCTGCTTTTATATTTATTTGTGCAAATTTAAGAGATGTTTTAATCATATAAGTTTAAAATTCAAATGATACTTTCTCCATGAAACAAACAAATTGAACACAATTTGTAACAAGAAAGTCCACATGCGGGACCGCAAGGCGTATTGTGTCCGTGCCATAGCCTGTATTGGCCAGGGGGAGGGAGGGGTACCTCTATTCTGTCTAGGGGTACCCATATCTTGTCAGGATGTATCCCTGTTCTATCTGGGGTACCCCCTGACCCATGTACAGAACCATAGACAGGACATGGACCAGTGACAGGACCAGGAGTGCCCCCTCCCCCAGAAAGGACCAGGAACCAGATACCAAGGAAGGGACCTGGAACCAGAGACCAGAGGGTACACCCCCCTGTGAATAGACAAACAAACTGAAAACATAACCTCTCGTCGTACTTCGTACACGGGCGGTAAAAATGTTCGAATTAAACCAGATCATTTAACTAAAATTAAAACGAGTAAAGAAAGACCACAATGGGAAGGAAGGCAGGTCAGTTTTCAAATGGTCATCATTATTTAGATTCAATTAAAATGGGTTCTTTTGTCACGCTAATCTTGAACCAAAGCTACATTCTGGATAAGAGTTAAATCCTTATTGGGAAAGCTTCATTTTGAATTTGAAATGAATCCACTGAAACCATAATTTTGGCTCTTCCAGCCATTGTACATTGAACGTTTGATTTAATTTTTGCCTTTTTACTGATTTCCAAAACCAATGGTTTGAGTTAGCAACTCAATATCTTCTGCCTAACTCAATCTTATGTTTTTTAGTTCCACAATGATCATTTTTATTCCTCAAATGAATTGAAGTAAATGAATTATAGCAGATTGTGAAAAAAAAAATTATGGGAGACTGTTGACGTTGAATTTGGTTACAAGTCGAGAATGTCTTGTCCGTAAAGAGTGATTCCATAAAGAATTCAGTGCCTTAAACAGTTCGCTGTTATTGAAAAGAGCATGACGTTGTATGGTAAGTTCAGATCTTGATACGCAAATGAAATATGAGCGTCCATTTACCAAGAGTAAATTCTGAATATAACTTCCACGGAGAGTTAAAAGTGCTTAATTTAATCTGGAATTGTAATAAAATCCAAATAACTACTTAAAAGAAAGACTAATATTGGGGATGTGACGACATCCGTTTTGCACATTCAACGTTATTGTCCATTTCTGCACTATTTTGAAGAATGTCAAAGCAGTAGGATATTTGTATTCTTTAATTTTTGTATCTCAACTGCAATATTTTTCGATCGGCATGCCTACACACTTTATCATTCCCATCCAGATGACAATGAAATAAACATTTCAACGGAAATTATCTCAACTTCTGATAAAGTGCCTACTTCGAACGGAGGATTTGACGTCAGTGTTAATTTTACATCGCGACCAACATGCCACCACACAAGGTGGACACCTGTCTGTGTCCAGGTAACCTTTTTGATGAAATGATGGGAAATCTTGTCTTAGTTTTTGTAACGGAAATGGGTAGTTATTTTAAACAAAATATTGCCTTTTCTCCTCTAAGCAATATACTACCAATACACTTCCCGTCTCAAGCCCAATACAGTTACTTAGCAATCTGGATTGAAACAGGAAATCCATTATTAACTTTTGCTATCATATCTGGAGGCTATTCAGCCACATGTTCAGTGCCAAAGCACTGAATTTTACATGGTCCAAAATAAAATGTTAAAATTCATCAGGTATTAAATTTGGACTTATATTTTGGACCAAATAAAGTCAGGAGAGCAATCTGGAGCTACAGCAATGGACAGCGACGTTAAATGTGCAAAACATCCCCAATATTAATCTTTCTTATCATGTACGATGTTGTGGTTTTTGTACGCATATTAAAATGTTCGAATAAATAATTTTACTGCCGAATGGTATGCAGTGGCGGATCCAGGATTTGCCAGACGGGGGTTCCAACCCCAAAAGTAGTGGCGTCAACCTAATAGTTTGGCCATTTGTTCATGAAAACTGCATGATAATGAAGAAAATAGGAAAGGGCGTATCCCTCACCCCCGTCCCCCCCCCCGGTCGGCCAAGGGTTCCCATTGCTAATAATGTTTTACGCTACATTAATGGTTGTCATTCAATTCACCCAAGACGTTAAACAAACCTATTTTCTATTTGTTCAAAGCCTAGCTTCTCTTTGATTAAAGGAAACAGAAGATAATGTATGTTTTTTTATAAAAAATAGTTTATTATGCTTCCATCCACAACACTACAAAAATATCACATTTCTTGGAATATAAGTATTTGTGTGGGTGCCATTTCTCCAGGGCTTGATTATGGCGAGTACTTGTGAACATGGCTATCAAAAACAGCATAAATGTCAAGCTAAGAAACTGTAGAAATAATATATAAATTAACTTGCAAACTATCATAAGTCACATTTCAAAACAATGAAATGAATGATATCTTTGGAATTAAAATATTACCTACAATTAAAATATTAAGTACAGTTTTGATCAAGTATCTACAGTAACATAGATAGTTCGAGATTAACAACCAGAAACGTGAGATTCGTGCCACATTTGTTAAGCTTCCCAAATAGAATATTTTGGCTCAACAATAAATAACTCAATTAATTTGGATTAATTGGGAATCACAAAATCTCCTGCTGAGTATGAAATATTTTCTTGGCAAATTATGGTGAAAGAAAAGTGTTTACATCTAATGCTGTAAATGGCCCAACGCTTTTGGCAGTTGGCGGTTTGGCAGTTTGTGCGTTTTGTTAAATGAGTTAAGGATTCGAATTGAAGTCCAGAATGTGATTGCATATTTCAGATTTGACTAGATATTAAGTTAATAGCTACGAAAGTTTGACATAATTCAATAGACTAAAATTTTGTCTATTTACTCCCTTTTTATATTTTTCTTTTCTTGTCGTCGTTTTTCCTTCTTTTGTATTACAAACAACTTTAATTTTATGTCTATCAGGCAGTTGTGATTATTTCTCTTCATCTAGTTTTTCAGTTCGCGGTCTAGCACAAGCACAACCTACAGGGACGCGAGCCACACCGAGTTTCCAACACCGGTCACTACTCTGGTCATCATTCTTGTACAGAACGAACCTGTCATTGTATACAGGTTCGCATTCCAAATGAACTGTCTTACCATCTTTCTGAATGTTATCATAGCCAATACAACTACAAATAAAAAACAGAAAGTTAATATTAATAATTGAAATTAATATTGTCATTTGAAAATTTTTCCAAGCTTTTGTTTCTACAATAGGCTTAAAACTCTGTGTTGTGAAATCACTCTGATTTGAAATAATAAACATCAAATAATCTATTTACCTTTTACAGATGCAAGTGATGCGTGGTATGTACTGTGGAAAGCGGTTTGGATCGAAGTCTCTGTTCTCTATGTCCTCAACCCATGGACACGAAGACTTTTCACTGGTCACGCTACTGCTACCCAAACCAGTTCGGCGAGTTAACGCACTTACTTCACATTGAGCCTGTGAGAATAATTTGTTTAAATACTTGTTGAATACATTTAGTAGAGTAGTGCCAAAATGAGCTGTTGGCTTTCAAAATTGACTACATTCTAACACATAAAAGACTCTCAATTAGTGACAACCATTTGAACATTTCACTTTCCATCATCCGAACAATGTGGACTATATATCATATCTACCTGATTATCCGATGCATCACTGTGATCAATCCTCTTAAAATAATAGTTGTGGAGAACAGTTGGATCCCACAATTGGGTACGACTGGACGTACGATTGGCTTCAAACTGTAAAACGTGTATTATTAAATTAACGAATTAAGAAACATCTTGCAGTCAGACTGGAATCTATTGTCGTTAAATAATAGTATTTTCCCAGTAAGGAAATAGTGTTCTCTTGCAACAGTACGTGGTCCCCATCAGATGGAATTTTGCTTTACAAAAGTTAGTGGCACTGCAAAGCCTGTGATGGTGGCAGTATCTACAATTTTTTATTTCTGTACAATATTATATTGACTTGCAATATATCACTCAATTTCTTTTCAATGCTTCGATCTACTGGCACTTCAATGTTCATTACTCGCTTAGGTACAAAAATGTTTTGCAAAGCAAAATTCCATCTGTGAAGTAGCCGGATGATCTGATTGAACTATTTGCGCTGATTGCTAAGACATAATTCCATTGTCTTTTTGGATTAATACGACTTTATTTCTGGTTTTTCCAGTGGTTGTTCTTGAAGTTACGTTAGAAACCTAGTTTACCTGTTGCAGAATGTCTGGCCTGTGAAGACACGGTGTCGGGGCGCCATTAGCGACTGCCAGCAATGAGACAAGAGATAGCCAACACAAAAGCTGCGAGGAGAAAATAAATGAAGTAATTAAATTTCTGTTCAATTTGGAACAGAAAAGTGTACATAATTTCTTGTAACTTATCGCGTTATTCACTATTGTGTGTGGCAGGTTGGTTGAGAGTGCAGATGGTCAAGGCAATTTGATATTACATAAAACTCTAGTCGTAGTTAATGATATGAAAGGAGCCACCATACAATTTTCATAAAATGAAATGAAATTACATAGACTTTTCTGAAGCACAGTTCTTTTATGTCATTTTCTACATAATGTAAAAATATTACACACAAAACTTCGACTTACCATCAAATTAAATTTGGTATTGTAGTTTCCGTCATACTTCATGAAGTTCATGGCTATTTTTTCTCAAGTTCTTCTAACTTTTTCTCCTCTTCTTGAAAGTCTTTTTCAGTTTTGAATGATTTACAACCAAGGCAGTCTCTTTTATATAGTAATTTCTAGCGGACACGTGACGCAATGTCACTCCCTGGTTTTCCGTGTCCATTGCTTTGCGCATTCCTGTGTCCATCTCCAGGGGATTGACCAAAGTTTCCATAAAGCGTCAAAGTCGTACGCATTCCCTCGCAGAGGTGGATTAAAAGAAGAAGTAAATGTTTTATTGTTATCAGTTTAGCTTTTGATTGGCCAAGAATGACATAGTGGTAAAGTCGTGAGGATCCCAAGGTCAACGTAATACTTGTTTCAACTTCCGGATGGGAAGCTGTTGGCTACCTTGCCCCGAAAATACAACTCAAAAGAAGATTTTTGTTTATTTTCAAATCGAATAAAATGCACAGAAAACAGCCACTAGGCACATGGCTGCAAGCAATGCTATTTTCTCAAAGTGCAATCAAATTCATATTCGCTCAAATTAAAAGCAATCACTTACTTCTTTGGGGAAATTTTTGGGACTCTTGCTTGGGGGGGGTTTACTTAGGTTTTGGTCATTGATTATTTGTTTCATTAAGCAGCGCTGCAATTGATTACATTTTATTTTTTTACTTATAACTCTTGGGAAAATAATAATTTTAATTTTAATCTTTTAGTTCCTACCAAAATAATATCTAACCAGTAGAGGAATTTGCAAAGTATATTTTAGTTTAATTTTTCTCAGAATTACCGTGTTTGTGGCAGAAGATTTTGTGCAAAAACGGGCTCATGAGTGATAACTGTTTTATTACAATTTTATGGAACTTTGTCTAATTCTGTAAACAAAGTGCATAATCTCCAGCGCATTATCAACTGATAAGAGATAAAAAGTATCCCCGTTTGCAAAATAAGCAGGTTTGATTGGCGGAATCTCAAGCGGAAATGACATACATGACGATTTTAAATGAAATCGTGCTAACACCTTGGCTAATTATTTCCTCAACTAATTATTAATTTATTAATTAAATAAATAGCTTTTAATTATTTTTAGCTGAGCTAAAAATACAAGGTTTCAGTGATAAAAATTTGAAATGTGTCAAATTAAGAAGATATACAGATGGAATTCGTTCATCATTTATTTTCGGCTTGGCGTGTAGTGCATTACATTCAGAAATGTCAGGTGGTTGTTTTTGGCCTTCATGTTAGTCGCGTGCTAATAACACCGTGTAAATATTAACTTGCAACGAAGGAGGCAACGGTCAACAGCTTCATATTACATAGCAACACACTACATATAATTTCTCAGACGAGGTAAGGGCGATTTAAGGTTTTATGTTGAAGTATCTCCAGCCATAGGACTGTACCACACAGGGACCAAAGTAAACGAATTTGAAAATTGAGGCAAAAACAAGTCAGAAATACTCCCCTCTTGTTTTGTTTTGCTTTGTGTTGGTTTGAAGACCTTTCTTCCTGTCATTATGGCATTGATTGAAAGACTATTAAAAGAAAAGGGGGACTGTTTGACTAGCAGACGAAGACATCGTGGGAATGTCAAATACTCATCTAATTTGTCTTTCCAGTGTACGACAATGGATTTTTAGCTACCCATTTAATTGTAATTCATGAATATTTACCGACCGCGTACGTAGTACGAGAGGAGGTAATGTTTTCACAGCTGTCTGTCCGTTCACAGGGGGGGAGTACTCAGTCTCAGCTGGGTTGGGTTGGGGGGTACTCAGTCCCAGCTGGGGGGGTACTCAGTCCCAACCAGGGGGGTACTGAGTCCAAGCCCAGGGGGGTACTCAGTCCCAGCTGGGGGGTACTCAGTCCCAGCCAGGGGGTACTCAGTCCCAGCTGGGGGGGGGTACTCAGTCCCAGCCAGGGGAGTACTCAGGCTATGTACCCCCCCTGCCTCCCCCCAGACTTGCTACGCCGCGGTCGGTATGCTTCTTGAGTTCACGCAGGAGGACTTTCTTGTTTCCTCTAATTTCGAAAAAGCATCGTGAAAAGTCTGCAAGTCATCGACACATTTTTTGGGCAAGATTCATCTACACTGATCTTTAATCAAATCTATTGACATATTTAAATTGAAAATTCCAATTCTCTGCACTACAATGTAAAAATAGTCTCTTTTTTCTGTCCAGTTAGATTAAAGTTACTCTGTGTGGAATGAGATAGGTAAGGGAACATTTTAAAACAAATAATACTAATGTTGATTTTTTATAACGGTTGTCCATTTAAAATGGTTTAGGGGAGTTTGCTTTCACTCAAAGTGTGTACAAACACTAGAAGACCCCGTCCATTTAAATCTATAACAGAAGAGAGGGACTTAGACATAATACAATCAGAATCATGCTGAGCTCTAATGCTATTTATTAAAACTACATATAAGGGAGTCTAATTGCTCGGTATTTGAGTGTCTAATCCATGAAATTTTTACAATGACAATGCGTCAGATTCGAAGACAGGACACCAAGAAAAACACGAATTTGGTTGGTACTGCATTGTTTACACGAATAACAACTGAATCATTCAAGTTTTTCGCAAATGAAAATCTGCCAGGATCTGGCAGGATTCGGTAGATTAAATTTGCTTTCATGGGTTACTGTATGTTTCCTATTCTAAACATTGCAAAAGGTATTATCAAATGAATGAATCAAATTTCTGCCAGATTTTGGTAGACACCTACTCACGAAAACCATTAAAATTCTGCTTCACATGAACAACATGCTGGTTCATTTTATGTGATCTTAATATCTGTGAACAAGAATTGAAACATCCCTGAGCATGCGCGAAGTGCACACAGAATAAGGAAGTACAGTTGTGCTAAGTCATCAGTTTGAACCAAGAGCCATTGTAGTAACATCTGACCTATGTCCCTGAGCAATAAAACACTTATGGTCTCTCTGAACTATCTTATCTTGAGTGTTTTGTCTGCAGCCTCGATTGATACACTTGTCTGGTGTACCGCAAGTGATTGACGAAAACGGTCTGTTGATCGGCCAATATGCTTTGGATTTTGCATTAACATTCTAACAAATGTTTGCTTGAATTCCTTAAATTTAAAACAAGAAAGTAAGCTCCCCCTATCCCCCTATCCAGTACTCCATTTCCCTATCTGGTACTCCATCCCCCTATTTGGTACTCCATCCCCTATCCGGTACCCCATCCCCTATCTGGTACTCCATCCCCCTATCTGGTACCCCATCCCCCTATCTTGTATTCCATCCCCCCAATCTGGTACCCCATCCCAGACAGGGGATACCCCTATATTAATGAGTCACCAAAGTGGAATTCTTCACTTCTTGATATTTGTATCTTTTCATAGATGGTACCTCTGCAGGGTAAACAAATAGGTTGGACCCAATAGAAATGCTTTATTTCAAACACAACTTTCTTTGTATGACCTTATGTGGCCAAAACAGCTAAATTTTAATTAAGATGATGTCCGTCACCCTGACTTTCCCTATTGCCATGCACCCCAAAAAAGCTGGTAATGAGAACTTTCCGATCTGCTCGAAAAAATCCGAATAGTCTGAACTTCCTTCAGGCGATGTAAGTCGGTCAGTCAGAATGCTCTACGAATTCTGGCACATTTATACTGACAAAAACTGAATTTCTTTAGCTTTCGTTCATCTATATTTTGTTGAAATCGTGCTGAAACCATCTTGGCTTTCTGATGTTAAATTTGGACACATGGAATATTATATAGAAGTCTATATCAGTTTTTGGCTGTTCATTCTTCAACACCATTATCTATTCTCTGTTTACTATCAACTAATTGAAGATGTCATTCCTAACATGCGTAACTTTATTACCTAACGAAGAGTTTTATGAGTGTTCAAAGCACATTAAGTACAAAATAATTATGTTTATTTTACAAACCAAATCTGTCAACATCTAAAGACTAATGTAATTTACACAGGCTAATGGAAAATATGGACTTACTGCCTAAATGATACCATAAAGAATAATGGGTATCACACTATTTTTGTAACTTAATGAAACATAATTAGGCTGTACACGACGATGAGGGTTAGGATATATTTCTTTCCTTTTTATTATTTCAAGATTAGATTAATAATAAATGCTCAATTCATTACTAGCTATTCCTTTTGATTACTTCTTCTCATAGGTAGTGCCTCTGCAGGGTAAACAAAGAGGTTGGACCCAATAGAAATGCTTTATCGCAGACACACCCTTTTTGCATGAACACATGTCCATGGGAGAACTTTAAGATAAGATGACGCTCGTTTGTTTTCACATTTCCTTGGTTACACGACCTCACTATTTCTAGTAATAGTCTGTGTTAATTAGCAAAATGTCAGGTTTGTATTAATTAACAAGAAGTCAGGTTAAACCAATGACTTTTCTTCCTATTTTAAAGAATTGCACACAAAGATCTGTTGATCATATGCTTCCCGTCTGGTTGTAGGATCGGAGTAAAAATTCCCTTACGTCATCGTACTGGCTTCTTTACCAGTGGTTATTTTCCACAAGTACCAATAACTGATGGAATGTCGTCACTCCGGCCAAGAATTAGACATAATTAAACCTATTTCCAATAGTACTATGTGAGTATGAGAAAAGATAGGGCTTGCTGGTCTGTCTGTTTGGACAGAATTTTACTGTAATTCTTGAACATTTTTTACTAGCTTTTCCTATCTGTTGCTTAGTCCAATCAGTTCTACGGACAGTTAATAAAAATCACAAAAATCAATTGGACAAACGAGCATGGCGTAATCTTTGCAGCATGCGCAGCCTTTTCGTTATTTTGAAAGACGGAATTGATAGGAGAAGCCAGTACGAATGAACTTTTCCCACTTGATCAGGAAAATTACAGCAAAACACATAGATTATATATATAGAAATAGTTTCAATCTTCGTTTCTTTGTGCAACTTCATAACATAAATTTTGCAAAATAAATTTTAAATTAAAGATCAATAAATATATGTATACATATTCGAGTTTTTCACAGTTACACAAAATTGGCAATGTTGGTATTATTGCCAACTTTGTATTCCCATATGTTTGCACCCCTCCCTTATGATAACGCTTACTGGCCGCCTGGCATTTAGTACATTTCAAAGAATTTTCATGCAGTTCTTAAACTGAGAAATTGTTAAGATCCCGGTGGTAATCAAATAAATCAACAAATCACCTTGCCGCAAAAACATTAAAGAATTAATCTTGAAAAATCAGCAAAAAGCAAAGTCGACATGTTCCAGTTTGGTTGTAACCGTACCATAGATAATATTCAATTGGGACCACTGACCACAGGATCCAAATGTTAAAAGTGAAAAATAATATTTGTTTAAAGTTCCTCTTCTATTATTTGCGAAGTATCTAGATGTGTTGATTAATCAACGGGAAAATTCAAATCCGATTTTCTGTTGACAAAGCAGAATTTTTTCTTTGTGTGTGTGAATTAAAATCAATCCAAATAAAAAGGTTAGAGTATTTTTGAGAGATGAGTAAATTTTCTATGTCAGCTTACATTCCTTCTTCTGTACCATTATAGACCATGATTTCACGACATGACTTTTATAGTACTAACCCTCATGCTACGTTTGTCATTTCTTGTCTCCAGTTTTCTCGCGAACTCAAAACTTGTGCACTGCCGAAGTATTGACAAATGTCTTCTAGTTTTTCATGAGAACCATTTCTGTCACACTCACCGATCTAGAAGTGGATTTCTACTCCTTGCAAGTGTGTGTACAGCGGCGGATCCAGGATTTCCCAGACGGGCGCCAACACACTATTAGACCAATTTTCCCCGAAAACTGCATGAAAATAAAGAAATTTTGGCTCGGGGGGGGGGGGTTTGCGCGTCCCTCGCATCCCAACGTAGATCTGCCACTGGTGTATTAATTATTTTATGAAGTACACACAATCTAGGAAGTACTGGAAATATGAAATAACCCTTACCTTTAAAATTTAAATTGTGATAATTCTTAAAAATGGCATTTTATTTCTGACAGATCTGTCAGATTTACCTATCGTGAAAACCCCGAAAGTTGCAATCTGACCTAATGCGACCTGAACATGTAGTCTAAATATCCATTGACAAATGGTGGGACAGTGTGCAAAATACCAACATTGCCGCCAAGATGTCGTGGCATGGAATCTCCCAAAAGCTTTATAGAATCCGCGTTGGATGTGGGGTCGCCATGTTCACAGGTGGTCAGTGTCACCACAAATGTTGGTTTGGCTGCACTTGATTAATCCAGTCACGGTTGATTGAACTGGGGGCTCGGAGACACGCAGTGCACACTGCGGTGTGGGGGTCGCCATCTTGCCGGGGTGTTTCCCAGTGCTCCCGGATATGTTGTTATGTCATTGATGTTGGATTGGCTGCACTTGATTGATCCAGTCACGGTTTTTTGAACTGGGGGGCTCGGGGACACGCAGTGCTTGTACTTTATAGAATCTGTGTTGGATGTGGGGTCGCCATTTTGACAGGTGTTCAGTGTCACCAGAAATGTTTATTTGGCTGTACTTGATTAATCCAGTCATGCTTTAATGATTATATAAAACATGCACTATATAAAATCCGTGTTGGATGTGAGAAATGTTTATTTGGCTGCACTTGATTTAATCCAGTTACGGTTGACTGCACAGGGGCTCTGGTTAACGGGGGACCCGCAGTGCTTGTTGGCTACAAAAAATGAATCCAGGACATTTATTTTTCTCCAGGTAAAATCTGCCTTCATCATTACTTCGGCGGAATCTGGTTCAACATCAAACCTTTTCTGACTTTTGTTTTTTTGTTGAACACAATCGAGTTTTCCGAAGTCACCTCTAACGCGGATTAAACAGGGGACGTGCAGTAGTCCAGTCTGATGATCTCCAGACAGAACCAACTTGGCATTGGTTGCAATACTGGGGCCCATACTCTATTCATTTTAGCTAAATCCAAGAGTCCATTGGTGACATCTGGCCGATGTATCGTGCAAAAGTCATTTAAATTCATTCGAATGTTTTCAGTAATTGTACACACAAAGTTAACAATACATTGGTAGGTGTTAGTCGAGAGAAAATTAACTTCACTTCTTTAGTGCATTGCCATAATTACAGCATTAACTTGTGCAAAATAACTAATCACCTTTTCCGGAAGAAATTCAACTCACGATTGATATTGACTGTTCATGAGCAAACTATTCTGAGCCCTCACGGGAATGTTAACCTGTGATGTGAAAAACCAGGACAGATTAGCTTCAAAGAAATGATAGGGTTTGGGCGTGCTACGATTTACCGTGACATTGAAGAGGCGTAGAGTTATTTTGCCCATGATTTGTTGGAATTGAATGTGTATAACTACAACTGCAGGAACTGCAGAGTTATATTTAGATGATTATGGCCCGGTATCTGATTTATCCACTAAGGTACCATATTCTGATGGAATTGGGTTGGTCTGTTCCTTGGAAGTCCAATTTATCTGGAGATGCTGTGGGGGTTGTTGACCCAACTGAGTCCAAATCTGCATATAACCCAAAGCCTTTTGATGCTAAGTCCTAATCTGCCTGAACCCCACAGTTCGATCAACAACCCGCATGGGGTTGAGTCATTTTTGAACTCAGGAACAAAAGTTGGAAAGTAGGTAACAACCCCAGCACCCTTCCCCCTCCCCTCACTGGACACTGGGAATTTGGAATTTAGTCAAAAGTTGGAAAGTATGTTAATGACCTCGGAATTGAGTCATTTTTAACTTAGGAACAAACGTTGGAAAGTGGGTCAAGAACCCTTCCCCCACATACTGGACATGTTTGGTAATGTGCGGGAACCATCCTGATATCAGTCCGGGGCGCCTTGTTTTGTCACTAGCAATACAATAAGTCATCTCTGTCACATATTGTCACTCTTTGTATTTGTTAATTGACATTAGAATCAGCAGTCATAATGCTTCATGTTTGGCTTCCTAAAACTTATACAGAATTTGTTGTTCTTGCCGAATCATGACATGATATTTCATGATGCTACATCTCATGGCATTTTCTTGCATGTTATGAAGTCAAAAAAGCATTATATCCTTCAAGACCGATACAAGTGAATGGACCAAAAGTGTGACAATATTTCACACAAAAGTAAAACCTGTTGTATTTAATTTGAAAATGGTGTTGATCTTCCAAACACATCAGGATACACAAGATCATGCACAATGTACCTGATTCTCTTTGGTATAATTATCTAAGCCACATGCACCCTGGAGGAACATCACAAATTTCGGACGAAAACAGAGATATCACTAATTTCTGATGCATTGAAGTCAATGGGTGGATTTTTTGGGGGATTTTCCCACCAAAAAATCTGTAAATATCTCAAACATCTGAGCATC
>JBCAUG010522524.1:0-14997 GCA_038406175.1 Haplosyllis leylae | reverse complement strand
AGAAAGAATTTTTAAAACTCTAAACAGAGAACAGTACTCAAAACTCGAGACAGAGCTGTCGAAACTTTACGGACAACCCCCTCCCCCAGACTGAGGCTCAATACGGTCCCCGTGCATTATCAAGGGGGTGGTGACCCACTTTCCAACTTAAGCTTTTGATTCTAAAACTGATAAAATCCCAAAAAAAAGTGATTTCTGGCCTGGTCACTTACTGCCTGGAAACTTGAAAAAATGATACTAGGAAAGTCGCGGAATGGACAAAGGCATGGGAATGTGAACGAAGCACAACCATAAGATAAATACGGTTTTTGAATCTAAGCCTGTGGACCATGTTTAGAAGAAAACAAAAAATTGTAGCAATTTTTACCGTGTGATCGATGCTTGCAAGTTTAAGTATGAGTTTGCAGTTTGAGATTCGGAAAAAGAATACAGCTCGTTTGCCAACAAGCTAGATTTGTAACTGCAGAATCTAGCTTGTTGGCAAATGAGCTAGATTCCGCCGAATGTAAACATTATTTGTAGGCTGATTCACCTGGGTGAAGAACCGGAAAAATCTAGCTTGTCGGCAAGCAAGCTAGATTTTTCATGCTGCCTAGTGGTTGGGACAAGAAGAATACAGCTTGTTTGCCAACAAGCTAGATTTTTGAGGCGCCAAAACTGAATCTCATACAGGAAACTCATACTCAAACTGAGCTGCACGATATGCACCTTTTTCCCAACCGCTCTTTAGCTGTTGATATTAGGCACTGAGAAAGCTTCCCCTCCCATCTACAAATCTCCTTTCATTCAATCTGTTAGCATTCCATCCATTATGTAAGCACCTAATCACTAACAATCACAGTCAAATCTTCATGGAAAATGAATGAATGAAAAATGGCCCTGGCTCACATAATGGAAAGGACAACACTGTGCGATTCTGAATGAAGTAGTTTTTTTGTATGACTTGAGATTGTTATTGTGGAACCAATTGGTAATAGAGATGTGTCAGTTAATTCTTTGTGCTTGAAAAACTGTAACATTAAGTCTAATGCATTGCAGTCTGTTTCTGTTTTTATAAAATTTTTATCAAATTATAATCATAAAAAGAAAAAAAGGCTACAATCTCTTTCGTAATGAATGGATATTCAAAACATGTATATTTTAGAAGTAGTATGATGTCCAAGATACAGTAAGGGATTAAAATAAAAAGCAAAAGCTATGATAAATTTCAATAGTCGTGAGTGTTCTTTAATCGTATTTTAGTCAGTGACGCTGACTGTGGGACAGTGGTGTGATACAGAGGTAGCAGTGAAGTATGGGCAGAGGATCGGGAACTACACTTGTGCGCAGAAGGCTACTCAAGTTCTGGAGGCTAAGTACGTTAGAAATCATTTAACTCTGAAGTTACATGAGCCATATCTGAGTAATTACTTCTAATAATTACACATTTGAAGCCAAAATGTCTGCAAGTGTGTGAACTCCTCAGGTACACTGTCACGCACCATGTCAGTTATATTGTGAAACGTAAATAACTCGTGCACTTTTTGCCTAATTATTCGTGAAGACGAGTGTTCCAAAATGGTGTACAGGAAGACCTACAGGGCACCGTAATTTAAAGCAAGGGCATTTTGCTGCAGAAAAAGGATAAGTATGTTCGTTTGGAAAATATGTACAATAATAATTCATGTTGCCTTTAACTTTCTTTGGCACACAGGTGCGACATGATGACGGAACCGTGCCACAGGCTTCTGGATTTGACAGGACCTTTACAGATCGGAGGACTACCACATCTCACCACGGAGTTCAAGGTTCAGAACAGGGACTTCGTAGGCTGCATCAGGAACGTCTATATTGACCAGCAATTCTTGGATCTGAATGATAACGTTTGGAACAATGGTACTTTGGAAGGATGTCCTCAGAAGAAGCAATTCTGTTCATCCTCACCTTGTAAAAACGGAGGTAAGTTTTATTTGATTTTTCTTTTCGCACTTGTGTTATCAAGGATTCCAAGATTTGTAGTTGATTGAAACGTTATGATTCTTCGTATGGAAATGTCGCCATCTGTCGACTACATTTGCAGATGTATATTACAACAAAATGTTTTGAACTTTAGCGTAATTTTAACTATGCATTCAGTGATATCAATTTGCTTTAAAAATTGCAGGTATGTGTCTGGAAGCCTGGGGTTCTTATCTTTGTGAATGCCCCAGTAGCTATGGTGGGAAAGACTGTTCACAGAACATCGAGCCACCGCGCAGACTAAAAGGCAGCAGCTATTTGCTCTATGACATGTACAGCTCAACACCCTGGACTGTGCAGTTACCGTGGTACAACGGCGTCTCATTCAGAACCAGACAAGCGACTGGGCCACTAATGACGATCGAATTTTCAAACAACAATGACAACGTCAGAATTGAGGTGAGAAATGAAACTTTCATAGTATTTTGTAATGTTTCCTTTAAAAAGTCAGGGGCATTGAGAAATATTTTTTGCACTTGAATTTGTAGATCAAAGACGGATACATAAACTACATTTACCCCCAAGAAACTATCACTCTGGATCAGCGGCAAGTCAACGATGGTAAGTGGCACTATCTGGAGGCCCGATGGCTGCAGGGAAAGGTTGTTGTGACTCTGGACTATGGGCAGCTGAGCAAAGAGGTCCCTGGAGATAACTGGGCTGTTGGTAACAACGTGAGAAGAATTTACGTTGGAGGTGTACCTCGAGCCGCGGGATCAACCAGTCTGGTGCTGAATGGTCTGAAAGGATGTGTGGAGGTTAATAAAAATTTGATTTGAACCTTTTTCGTATCATTTGACATTTCAACAAGATTGTTACATTTTCAATAAAATAATCTTAACTTGGAACACATGTAGAAATAAGGTTTCATTACACTGACAGAATGTGCGAGTTGGTACCAGTCCCAATGCATTACTGGAGGAGCCACAAGAACATAATGTGGAACCTGGTTGTGATGTCACTGACCCCTGTGACAGTTTCCCATGTCCGGATAATTCATACTGTAACAATGAGTGGGAAAAGTACAGTTGCACTTGCCAACCAGGTTTGTTTTATCGTTTCGCCTCTGTACATTTAAACTTCTAAAAAGTCTATTGAAACTCGTGCAGAATATGACGAGTTTTTGGACAGTTCTTCAAATACAAATACTTACGAAAAGTTAATTCCATTCCAGGTTTTATAGGACCGAACTGTGAGTCAGTCTGTGACAAATGGAATCCTTGTGGAGAAGGGGCCACATGTCTACCTTCAGCGGGGTCCTCCTCGGGCTACAAATGCAAATGCCCCACAGGCCGTTCTGGTAAGAACTCCAGGAATAAGTCTGATGAATTATTTTATTGTTAACAGTTTTTCCAGCTGTATATTCTTACAACTTATAATTTAATATATTGTGTTTATCATTGCAGGATTGTATTGCGAAAGAAAGCAGGAAGACACTTGTCCACTAAGTTGGTGGGGTCATCCAATCTGTGGTCCCTGTAACTGCCCCACCGATAAGGGCTTTGATCCTAGTTGTAACAAAACTACTGGGGAATGTGTTTGCAAGGTATGAATGATATCGCGTTGAAAGTACCATTTCTTTCGTCAGTTGTATTGTACGCTGTCATAACTTGACACAGTTGCTCATTAGCTGATGTGATTTCATGTGTTTTGATTATCAGGAGGATCACTTCAGACCCGCAGACAGCGACACGTGTTATGCTTGCGAGTGTTACACGATCGGATCGTACAGGAGATCGTGCGACCCCGTCACTGGTCAATGTCCGTGCAGGAACGGAGTGATCGGGCGACGGTGCGACACCTGTGCAAGCCAGTTCGCCGAAGTTACTCTGAGAGGTTGTGAAGGTGAGAATACGCGAATACTGGGGCCAACAGTAAAATAGAAGGTAGCCGACAAATATGAATTTAACAAAATCCACAGCTCACCGTCTAATTTAATTCCGTACTTCTTCTTTTTCAGTTGTGTATGATTCTTGTCCCAGATCATTTCAACATGGTATTTGGTGGGACCGCACTCCATTTGATCAAACTGCGATCCAGGCGTGTCCCAACGGTGCAGATGGAAGTGCCGTTCGACCCTGTTACGAAAATGGCTGGGGAGAACCGGACATGTTCAGATGCACGTCGAAACAATTTTCAGACTTAGCATCTGAGGTAAAACTTGACAAAGTGCTTCGAAGAAAACTTGCTTAAGATTAGCACATCTGTCACATATTATTTGTATTCGACTTGTTCAAATAGTAAAGTTTTGGTTTTGCAGGTGGAAAAAATTGAAGATCAAGGTCTCAAAGTGACAACATTTGTTGCTAAAAATATGATGGCGAAATTATCGGAAGCAACCAACAGAACCAAACAACTGTACGGAATGGATGTCAATATTACTTACAGAGTCATCAAACATGTTCTCGATCATGAAGTGTTGCAGTCAGGGTTAAATTTGACTCACACCCAAGACAGAAATTTTATTCAGGTTGGTGTAGTGTTTTACCGCATCAAAATTTTTTTTCCAAACCTGAGTATCAGGACAAAGTAAAATATTGTTTTCACGTTTGCTTTTTTACATCTTCGTAGAACTTGGTGAATTCACTGAGTCGAGTATTAGAACCCAAATATCTTGGATCGTGGAGACGCATCCAGGAAAACCAGCCAGGAACAATAGAAGTCATGTACAAGATGGAACAGTATGCCTCAGTACTCGCGCACAACATGTTGCAACTTTTCACTCAGCCGTTTGATGCAGTAAATGATAATATAGGTGAGATATTTTGTCATTTGTAGAAAGAAGAAATATATTTGTGGGTAAACATTTAATTAACAGTACTTCTGGTGTTTAAAATTAATTTGGTTCATTGTAGTAAGACTCAATTGCATATAAATATATTTCTTTTTTGCAGTATTTGGTTTGGATTACGTGATAAAGGATAATAGGACCAAAGTAGGTGTCCCGAAGTATAATAACAAAGTACAAAACTCTGGTATGTTCGACAGAGATACGCAAGTTTATCTTCCATACACAATACTCAAGGAGCCGACCATGGCAGGTAAAACATCGCAAATAGTCGTCTGTCAAACTTACGTCGATAACTTAAAGAGAGTCAACTTATTTTGATTAAATAATCTTTAAGGACGACAAAACCGTTTGCGTAAAAGTATTTGAACTTTTTATCTCCTGCAGATATGGTAGTTGAAATGGTAGAGGGCAAAAAGCCAAAGGCCGTCGTTGGATACGTCATGTACAAAACCATAGGCAATTTGTTACCCACAAATTACGACCACACAGTTTCGTAAGTACATACCTGAACACTGAAGTACAATCCATAGCTATCGGCAGTGATTTGTTTTTGTTAAGAATGTGGTGTACATAAGAAACCTTGGTATTTTAGGGTTCCTGACAATGTCATCACCAGTATAAATTCTCCAACGTTCTCGCTGGCTGTTGTTGACGGAAACAAAACGGTTCAAGGAAAACTAAAATCGGACGTCGTTCTCAAGTTCAAACAAATGGAAGTGAACAATCACTCTTCACCGCAATGTGTTTACTATAAATTTAGTCATCAAAAGTAAGTTACAAGTTGGTTAAATTTTTTTAGCATTTTACGAATAATTTAATTAGAAATATTATTCGCTCTACCAATGTAAAATTTGCAGCGAATTGAACATTCACTTGTGATTTTTACTTGCAGTAACAATGTCACCGGTGGTGTTTGGTCCTCGGAGGGTTGTGAGTTAACAGAACGCAGTACAGATCCCAAAACCGGTTACGCTTTTGTGAAGTGTCAGTGTAACCACTTGTCTAGCTACGCTGTTATCATGGATAAATCACCCGTCGAGGTTAGAAAACTCTCCATTTTCGTTGCCATTCGCAAACGTTATTACCATCCGCGTATGCGGATAGGCAATAAATTCATTCAGCTCTGTTTGTCTGTCTTCTGTCTGTTGAGGCTGTAACTTTTGAACCAGGTAAAATGAGTAAAATGTTATACTTAAGCTATACGCTTGTACTCCACTGAAGCTTACTTAAACAATCAAGGTCACCTGACGGTCAAGATTATGCAATGTCAAGATCACAAGAAGATCAAATGAAAAAAATCAAATCTTTGTCTGTTGCAAACGTTTTTGTGATCTGTGTTACGCGGATGGTACACCTTCGACTAAAAGGCATTCTTGTTTCACAACAATTATTTTTCTTGTAACAATTACATAGTTACAATGGGTAGACGTGTAATATTTGTTCAATTTTTCTGTTTCAGCGTACTCAGGGATTCATTGTATCGTTGCCGGTCATAACCTATATCTTAGTGAGCATTTCACTAATCTGCCTGTTTGTCGCGTTCCTGGTTTTCCTCTGTGTGAAGGGACTTCATTCCAATTCCAACTCAATACATATCAACTTGGTCTTCGTTATGTTCACAACCCTCATCATCTTCTTATTGGGCATTGATCAGCCAGCTCATGAGGTAAGTAGAATCTATAAATTCTCCGAATTTTGCCTAGATACTTCAGTCTCCATTACAGTACACGACATATTGAATGATGGTTCGCATTCAAATAAATACCTAAATAATTGACATTTGTTTATATTTCAGCTTGCATGCAAACTGGTTGCGATATTCCTCCATTATTTCTTCATGTGCACCTTCTCATGGATGTTCGTAGAGACAATGCACTTGTACAGAATGATGACTGAAATCAGGAATATCAACCAAGGGTCGATGAAATTCTACTACGTTGTTGGATATGGTGAGTAATTCATCATTCAGGGGTGGTATTTTTTTAAGTTTTTGGGCTGAAAACGGTTATTCGCATGAGATCAGAATTTCAAATAGCTGTTGGACATTTTACCGACTTGGATACGTCTATTTTTAGTCTTGCCTGGCATAGTGGTTGGATTGGCTGTTGGCTTAGACACAGATAGCTACGGAAACGATAGATTGTAAGTACTCATCGGCAGATGATAAAATGTCATATTGTAGACATATATTGTGTAACATGCATGATTGTTACGCCCAAAAAATTACTTTTGATGCTCACTTCTACTTTCAGTTGTTGGTTAGAGACAACAAATGAACTGATCTGGAGCTTTGCAGGGCCAATAATCCTATGTATTGCTGTGAGTATTTAATATTCAGGCTTTTGCTTTTTGTAATACACAACTTCCTAATTATTTATTGATTAAATGCATTTTGAGAAGTTATTTAATCATTTACATTTTTTCAGTTAAATATCGTTTTGTGCATAATGGCAATGCATGTGAGCTGCAGAGCTAAGGCTGGCGATCCAGATCTTTCAATATTGAGGTACGTCGCACATAACTGTGTAAAAATCTAACTTCAGAATGCGCATTGCATTTTATACCAGTAAGTACTTGATGTATTTGATATAATTGCTTATCTCGGAATTATTTTTTGCAGGAATAGTCTGAAAGCCGTCGTTGTTTTATTGCCGTTGTTGGCTATGGCGTGGGCGTTTGGTCTGTTAGCAGTGAATGATGAAGTTACAGCGTTCCATTACATATTTGCTGTTTCCTGTCTGTTACAAGGACTTTTCGTCATTTTAGCTCATGTATTGCTTAATAAAAGAGTACGTATATCTGTTGAGCAATTGATACATGTAGGTTATTTATATAATTTTTCATGAAAGGCGCCACAGAACACAACGGTGGTTTACATGAACGTTAATTTCAGGTTCGACGAGAAATCAAATACACGTGGTATAATCTCAGTGGCAGGAAAGGTGAAAATGAAAGTTTACATGACAACACTCGAGTATCAGTAAGTTGGTTTTTTAACAATTATGAAGATGTCAAGTACTTCATACATACTGATTCACATTTCAATACTAAAGGAACGTATTATCCATTTTCCTCTTGGCATTGTTACAGACGCGCTCAGCACTAGCCTATCATAACGAATCGTCACTGGAGGGTGGTCTCAACCGCATGAACATCGGAATCTCCACCAACTCAACGACAAGTCGCTCGACAAGTAAGAGTAGCACAGGTACCCGGTCTCCTGCATGTTTGTTCATAATAAACTTACGTTCCGCGTTGTTGTTGATACTGATCAGTTACTTGGATTGAAAATATTAATCACTTTGTGTCTGGTGTGTCAATTTGAGAACAGTGTATTCACCTGAGATGCGAAAATCGACCTGGTTTGTGTCACGTACATTGAGTCCCTGTGACAGCTTTAAGTTGTTTAATCATTTGTCCCATGTGTTAAAGACATTGATTTGAGTTTGTTGGTGTTTCATGTAAATGTCTAATCACACCCGTTTCCCAAGAGTTTGCCGTTTTGGTAAAAATAGAAATTTCACATTTCGTACGTTTAATAGGACACGTTTGTACATTTAGTATAAGTTTAAACTATGTATCTATATTGAGACCAACCCAAATCAGCTATTCGTTTTTTTCGGCAGGAATGTATCATCCAGACGGCTACCTGCACTCGAGTCACAGCACGTCCACATCCGGCCAACTCCCACCAATGCAATATCACCCTCCCAATGTCGGCATCCCTCCCTACGGTTACGACTCGTCCATGTTTCACGAAAAGCCCATAGACGGTGAGTTAAACTTTGAAGACTTGCAGGTTAAAAAGTTTTTAAAAGATTCACGAATGTTTTAAGATTCACGAAATAAACGCGAGCTCTTACCTGGATAAGATAGTAATTAATTGTCATTGTATTCCTGTTTTAACATGTAGAGCCAGACATTGGTGAGCGACGGAGGCGCAAACCACGTCATACAGACTCTGATTCAGACAGTGAGCTGTCTGGTATGGAGGGTCCTCACGGTGACATGGACCTCGCATCAAGTCACTCGTCAGACGATGATGAAGAAGAATATTGGTCGCACGCGCCAAAACACAAAGCACTTGGTAAGATAATAAAATATGTCTTTCTTGAATTTGAATTCTTGTAAATTTCAAAAAATAAGTACCAAGAAAGTATCTTCATAATGAAATAAGTCTTACTGAGATTATGGTATTTTACTGTGACTTTTGCGAATATTTATCTCATAATTATTGATTATTAATCAGGTAGTGATCTTCAATAATTATGGACAACGTACATCTGTGAAAGTGCTTCTTGTAAAACCTTCCATCTTGAAAGTTACACTGTCATACTCTTTAGTAAATCTGCAATGTGTTTCTGTCTGCTATGTCGTAATTTTCGTTAAGTTTGTAAGTTGATTTTGGTGTTACCATGGTTACAGACAGGGTAAAGAAGCAGAGTATACCTGATCGACATTCCCATAAAACACCTATAGTGCTTAATTCTCCTTCCAATGGTACGTATAAGTCAAGTGAATCAGAAACCCGGAGTCGCCCAAGTCCCTTCAGTATAAATTGAGTCTGTTCTTTTTAATTCTTACATCATAAGTGTAAATAGTTACAAGCATGAAATGACAAGAATTTTTTCTATTAATCATAGATTTGTTTACATGTAATTCTTTTCGTTGTTCCCTCATTTCCGTTAGCCTTATTTGTAGTGCATGGGGTTTACTTTTATTTACTTGTAGCTCATCCTCCTTCTTATGGTCAAGTCGCTGGAAGCCATTGGCCTGGCGAGGGTCTGTCAACAACCACAGCGGGAAGTGACACTGAGGTCAAAACCCACAGCCCCCTTAAGATCATCGGTAACGGTGACCCACCTCGGTCAATATTGTACGACCGCAGCTCACCACGAGGCTCACCCAAGGTTCCTGACCTCCCTCCAAAACCTGAGGTCCGCTTCGATCTAAGTCATCAAAACCCCCGATCTGGGTCCAGTCAAGGGTCACCCAGGGGTCAGCAGGGGTCACCGTCCGGGTCACAGCACAGTTCACCCGACCCAGTTAAAACTACAGACGTAGATCTGAGTCTGTACGATAGCCTACCACACCATAGTTTATTATCAGGTAAAGTTCTCTAGTAATGTGTGTCTTTGAGTGTGCTGTCCAACACAAAGCGATTTCTTGTTTGTTTTCCAAAAAAAAATTTGGTTTTGTTTGTGCTCTTTCATTGGATAGTGTTTTGATAGACTTGGTAGTAATGTTCTTGTTGTTCTCTTGCAGGTGATAAGTTGCAGCCTCCGGAGCGGATAGACAGTTTACCATCACGGACCGATGATCGGTCGCGATCCCCGCGCGATCCCAGAATGACCGTCCAGGTGCTAACACACAACGGCAGCATGTCGGAAACGTCCGAGTGAGTAAAATAAATCAATGTTTACTTTGAGGTATTCACCTCCTCGATTGTAGCTAAAAATTCACAAACTCTTGTGTGCTCATTTTTTCACTCATTGCAATTTCGCTTTTGACTGACAACAAAGCAAATGAGTGAACCAGCATGGTGTTCAGCATGCTTTTGCGGTGCAAAGTAATGAACACACATCTGTACACAGATAATATTGACAAAGTCAAAACACAATCTCGCAGCAGTTCCAGCTATCACACTATTTTTCAGCAAAATGTAAGAAATAAGGGTGGCGGTTGTAGAATGTTAAGTTTCCGAAAATGTTTCAATGAAATTTTACTGTGATTACTAATTACAACATTCTGGTCTAATTTTTGTTGATTCATACAATTTAAATTATCTTGTCATCATTAGTGTGTAACTAATCAAAGGGTATCTTTTTGCCCTCCTTACCCTTGCAGAGTCCATGTATAGGATTGGCTGTAAGCTTGTGAATATAACTTACATTCCAAGTAGGTATGTGGATTTTATAAACAGTGAATATAAAGAATATATTTGGGATGTGGAACTATCTTCTCTTGTTTTCTATTGTTTCTTTGAGATGCTGTCAATAAGTTATCTTTATATTTTTGTTGTAAATAGTTGATCTAAAAAAAGGAATTCAATTCTGTCGGAAAGTTAAATTTTCATTTGATTCGCACCAAGTGTTCAGATTTATAGTTTCACAGAAGGGTCACTGACCTTTTGAATAATCCGCATGGTTTGTTCTAATGATGTGTTGAACGGTGGCTGTGTGGCACTTTAATCGCAAGTTTACATTTGATCTTTTACTAAATCCGAAATAACTGTACCTTCTGACGGCATTTACGAATTCTGTTGACTATTTTGTGTTCAATTCTATCTATGATAAAGAGTAAAAACTTACTTTTAAAATCTATATAATTTGTAATCCTGTTCACACATATGTGTCTTCTGTTATTCCATTTGCATTAATCATTTTAGGGATTTGTTTTATGTAGTTTAGTGTTGTGGTAAACACTCCTTTTTTGCTTAGAATATCTGTATCAGCGATATGATTAGTTGCTTAAACATACTTTAAGCTGCCTAAGATATAAGGTCCCAATCAGTTAATAATTGTAACACTGAGATCAAATATACGATGGCTACAGTGAAAAAAGTAACTTTAATTTATTCAAGGAATTGTAGAAGAATCGTTCTTTCATTACAGATCTTCTGGTAGTTCTAGTGAGTCCGATTCTGACCTCGATGAAAACTGGGAGAAAATAGCTGAAGAAAAGGCGAGGGGCATTGCGGATAAACAAGGCACCAAAGCTACCAAAAGCAAAAACAGTGTTGCAAAACCAGCCAAAACTAATAATGTACATTTGACTGGTAAAGACAGTAAAAATGCTGAAAAAGACAGTTCACAAAACAATAGCTCGAGAGAGATGAGTGGAAAGAGGGATCGATACTCAATTATTGAAGAGGACCCTCAGAAGGAAAAGGAAGCAGAGGAAAACCAAGAGGATTCTGACGGGGAAAATGCAAAAGAAACTGACGCCCTGAATCCGTCGTGACTGTGATGTATCTTTGTGAACTGAAAGGGGAAATGGCTCAGATGTGATTTAAGTTATTTCGTGTATATTACATGTGTTTATGTTTTGATATTTTTCGTACAGTGTACACAGACCACCTTTTGAAATGTTTCCTTTGCTTGTCTCGTGTTGTTACCACATTGAATCATGTGGTGAATCATTGGTGTTGATGAAATTACAGATCTTTCATTCCAGTTGTAAGTTCACTCAAATCTGACATCGAACAGTTGACTTTGTGCATTGCATATTAGGCATGAACATATGGTTACTTTTTATTAGATCTTAGATATAAATAGAATCGTTTACGTTTATTCCGACCTTCTCAAGGTCTGTTTACACCGTACAGACACCGTTACCATGCCCGTTTCATTGTGCCTATGGGCTCCAGAACTATCCTGCCCATTACCATTGACACAATGATAAACTTTGACGGGCACGGTGACGGCGTCAGTACGTGTAAACAGACCTTCAGTTGAAGCTAATGGGTGCTGCAAATTAGACTTAGAACGTGTCTTTACTGCTCAGCGGTTTTTATAGACGTAACTGATAAGTGTTTGAAACGAGATAAGTATGTTTTTAATGTTATAAACCACTGATTTAAATGTCTCCATAACTGCAAACAAAATGTTGCTTGAATAATTAAGTGCTTATTTTTGTATTGCATTTCGCGACTTATTTGTAATAATTGAATGTAAATCTTGCTACAAGGTGTTCACACTGCCAAATTTGCTATATTTTACTTTGGGACTTATCAACGATTATAAAATGGTCGCTGATCGGAACTGAAATATGTAACAGTCAGGTCAATTGCGCATCAGTCAAAATTATATCATTAATTTAGATCTATGCAAAATGATAATCACTAACATAATTAGCGCAAGCAGGCGAACTTCTTATCAAAAGAAATCGAGTTGTGCAGTGTCATGACTTTACAATCGACTCAAGGTTATTTTATATAAAATGCAAATGTCTTAACTACTTTTGAAGTAGATTTACATTTCTACAGTGAACATTTAGTTCAGTGAAGACAGTTGTTTCTTTAATTGAGGCTTCCGAAAAATAATTTTCATCAATTTATTCATCACTAAAAAATGACAATATTTGTCTGTTAAGATTTTTTGTTAAAACTTTTAAGAATTATTGTACAAAGATTTTAATATATTTGTGCTTCTTGAAGCAATTTGTACATGGTTTTGTAAATCTGTAGATACGAGTGATCGAAAATAAAGATTGAAAGCTGTTGAGTGAATGCTACAAATGTATGGATGGGTAATCGAGTTTTTTCAAAAGTCTTTACGGTAATTACTGTAAATACCTAGACTAGTAATAGTGTACCATTACAAGTTGATCAATTAATATCAGTCAACATTTTTGGTCAATTAAAATTAGCACACCAAAAGTAGTACCATTGAATCAAGGAAATACTACTGAAAATGGGCCGACTATTTTCAGTGTTGCAACTATTATTGGTGTTACCTTTGCTACTGGACTGCTTTTAGTGCCATACTAATTTAAGTTCACCAACTATTTTCAGGTGTGCCAATATTGATTTGTGAAATTACAGTAATTACACTAAAAGACACTTGAAAAAACACGAATATTTAAAATGTATACAAACTGTATTCAACTACAGACGCGGGCGCCCAATTGGATACCGAAAAGACAATTTCAGTGGTATAAATACGTAGTTATTTGCCTACTGTCTGGTAAATGAAATGTCACATTTTGTGCCATTTTAAATGAAAGAAAAGGGTGTGGACGAGTTGCTGTGTTAAATTTTTGTATCCCCTTTTTTGCTGTATTATAATTTTTCTCGACATAATTTTATAATAAAAACAAACGAAGCAAACATGGTTTTCTTTTGGTCAGGACATTTATTTACAAAATAAATTTGCACACCACATCCAAAGGCCCCAAATGAAAGGCCACACAATCTATGATGTGTAACATAAAGATGTGGAATCTATCACAACACACTGCCCCATGTTTTCTTTAATGAAGAACGTTTCCATTATAACAGACAGTAATTGTCCGTACTAGGTCAAGAACGATTTCTCTTTGCGAAAAAAGACTTAGTTCCACTGAAAGCAAGTTCAAACGGTTTTTGTTAACGCATGTCCGTCTCATGACGGGAACACTTCAGAATTTTCCGTATTATTCACAATGTATATAAATAGTTCTGTTGTCTCGTTCACACATAATATTACGTTCGGAGCCAGTACATCTCCCCACGGATTCTGGTGTAATCTGGAAACGCTTCAGTGGGCCCTACAAAACCAGAACGCACATTTTGCATAGGAAATCTTTTTGTTTAGGAAAGAAACTGAATATTTACAACTGCTCTAGATACATTTTTATATTAAAGCCAACATACCAACAGCAGCTACAGCTGGGCATCTGTCATAAATATATTTTGTGCAAACATCTCTTATAGTCTTTGCTGTCACAGCCTTCAAAATGAAAAGGTGAAGATTATTCCAGTAATTCCTGAAGTTGTGTTATTTCAATTCGAAATACTGACCAATAACAACTCTTAGATAACTTACGTCGATTCTCATTTCCATCTCCTTCAACGAAACACGGCGTCCATAACATAGTATTTGTCTACAAACACAGTAAAAATTTATTCAATGAAACAATAGAAATATTTCCACATAACGTATGATTTGAAGGAATTTACGACGGTCATATTTACCTTCCAATTTCCTCGCAGACCGGAGAAGTTCCGTCCAACTGCAGCAGCATGTTCGTCTTCAATTGATTTTTCGCTCTCTGCACTTCGAAGTCAGAAATACTATTACACAGTCTCATCCTATTAAAATAAATATTATGATTAGAGGTAAATAACGAACCAACAAAGCAGGGACTTTGATAAATTGTCATGCCAAGAGTTCCTTGAGAGAACCTACCATTCGGTCTGTACATTGTAGAGCATGTCCTCGGAGGTTAGGGGTTCACTTGCAAAGTACACCCCCCACAAACCAGTATCGGAGTAACATGTATTGAAGGACTGAAATGCACATGAAAAATTTTGGTTTAATTTTATTTTACTCTAACTAAAAGTTATTTCGTTAACGAAAATATCTCGCTTGTCCAAAACTATGCAGAAAACTGTTAGACGTCCAACCTTTAGTCTTCAAAAAAAATATTGACAAACAAGAATGCTTATCAGCATTGAGTCACGCCTGAAATCTCTCGCACATCTCGTTTCATGGAGAAATTTGGAG
>JBCAUG010522413.1:0-14998 GCA_038406175.1 Haplosyllis leylae | reverse complement strand
GTCTCTATGGAAGTGTTCACATGGAGACCTGCGGCAACGGCAATGGCAAAGGCATCATCATCAATTGGGTTCTATGCCCAATTGTGACGGCAACAGCAACGACACTATTTCCTTTGCCTTTGCCGCAGCTCAATATGAACGAGCCTTAAACTATAAAATGGAATTTGAAACAACACTACGTATTTGCAAAGTAAATACGCATGAATTGTACGAAAAACCTCTTCTGAAAAGTGTACGGAAAGTTGTATATTACTACATCAATCAAAATCACACGCCCTGAATACTCTAGCTTTGCCTTTTCTGATATCCCTTCATTTTGAAATTCGCTAGTACTTAAGAATTCAAACCTAATGGATATTCAATCAGAAATACCACAGAAAGGGCAGAAAGCAAGGCCACGTCTTTAACCTATAATCATATCGTCATTACATTTGGAATCCACAAACTCAGTTTTCAGAAGGGGGCCTTCCTTGCCTATTTCACACAGACCTACGCGAGCAACAGAAGTGGGTTCCAAGACTTCGCATTCAAGTAAAAGTTGTGTAGTTTCAGCTAGCTAAATACAAACAGCATAGTTTGGCATAAGAAGAAAATATTTATCAGGATGTTTTTACAGTGAGCTGTCACCCAAAGATCTATCGCTTTGTTTACGAGATTTGCATGAAACAAGGAAGTTAGGCATCTCATTACCATAGAGTATTTTCAATAGTAAATTATTCGCCTTCTTTACCATATTATATACAATGCTTCTTCTTTTTGGAGTTAAATTTTTTACAGTTAATACAATGAATCAATATTAAAGCACCAGATGTCTCCTCCAGCGCTCTGGATGAATAACTTTCAAAGGTACATCTTCACTTGGGGATTACCCATAGGACATAATAATTGTTATTTAAAATAAAACGTGATGTACACATTGATAATATATGAAATTTCTGGTACATATTCAATCATGCGGCTTCAAAATTACGTTCAGGAATTTTGCACAACATAGGTACCTCTCCATCAATTACACTACACCTTTTACCATTAGAATATACCATTTCATATAAATACAGAAACTAACTACATACGGTTCGATAAATATTCAAAAAATATAAAATAAAATGTTCCATGATTGTCTTGTTATGTACTTTAATATCTGTGTAATAACAAAGAGATCCTATTTTAAAAGGCAAGTCGAGTTTGAAGGCACGAAGTTACTATTATCAGAATGGGTCAAATTAATGAACTAGTGTTTTTGTTTGTAGACTCCTTGTAAAAGCCAATATATAGTACATTTGAATATTTCTGTATTGTTTTAACTCTCACAGCATTTTAGCAATCGGCTAAAAGTTATGTATCTCTCCAGATCACAGTTTAAGAAATACCACCAGCATCAGAATTAATGCTATCACTCTTCTTGGGGTTATCTTCGCGTACAGTATTTGTAACATTTTGTCCTCTTCAAAATTGTACACGAAACTTTCACTCGAAAAGTATGAGAATTGCACTAATTACAGCGTATGTCGCTATGCCAAGAAGAGAGAGAGAAAGGTTGTGACGGAAATAAGAACGTGACTACATCTCGTCCCACAGAAATCATTATGTCGCACTTGTCCGAATTTCTTCTCAAACATCATCCAGTAATTAATTACCAAGGTCCTCAAACTTTAAAGCGCTTTTTGGCATGTTGCAATAAGCTTCACGTTGATATTCTCTACATTTGTGTAAAAAGTATTTTCTCCTCATTTAATCATGCTGAACTTTGAATGAGCTGCAGTTAACATTCACTGCTTTAATGGATTTTATATAATTTGTCCAACTGTTTAAACTATTCTGTAAGAATGACAAAAATAATAGTGTCATGAACGTTGTCTTCATGTAACTTAAACTTGAACCATCTTTGGAGACTACTGCTACTTCCACCTAACAAAACCAAGTTCAAGTCTGCGGAGGCTGCAGAGTAAAAACGCAACTCATTCACGTAATGACCTTTTCATAGAAGGCCAACTCGGGCCATGTAAAACAATCTATGTGGAAAATAAAAGGATTGAATGGGCTAATTCTAAACCACTAAGTGATATTAGGTAAGAAGGGTAAACCGAGGATAAAGGATAAACGGTTCAAGCCACCAATTTAGAGAGCTGTGTTATTCTAAATGATACCTGATAAATAATTGAAGGTAAGGTCTATTCATTTTGATTAGCGCTTTTCAAGTCCGAAATGGGGTCGCCACAACTCAAATAGACTGAATGTCCTATCTACTTTCATTCCTTTTCAAGGTAAAATAACTGTACTATATGGAGCAATCAATGGTTTCTAGTTACACAAGGACCGATCAGCCTACTTTGTGCTTCATTACGACCTCCACAACTGAAACTCCAAATCCTGGAATTGTTGGATATTCTGTTTCTTTTTTGACCGTTGGGCTATTTGACATTAAAAATATTGCTTCATATTTTTGGGATGTACATTTACAGATTATACTTGAGCTTATTCGAAAACAAATTCTTTTGACCATTTACAGCATTCCACACTAGTTTTTGAACATTTACGCACACAGAAGAATGTACTATTAACTCATAAATCCATTTTCTTTTGTATTTACTATGTACAAATTTAATTTCTTGGAAAACACGTGCTAAGGAAAGTACAATAATTATCAATATTTGTTAGTATTAATAATGTAAGCTTTTCATTAGCAGGAAGACAAAAATCAATCATGTTCTCAAATAAGACTCAACACGGGGGATGCATGGAAAACATCAATACATTAATAACATTACACGCACTGTAGGATCATCTCTGTATTGGCAACAGCAAGTATATGAGAGGATTAACTTTTGCAATCATAAATTATAAAATCCATAGATTAATTGACAAAGCGTTAAATAATTCAGTCATATCCAAGCGTAGAAGCATTTCTTCAATAGTCATGACTAGTCAGACGATATTCTGCTTCAGTTTTCATTTATTTAAGCCCATCTAAAAGGTCATAATGATATGTAACACCAGCGAGCAGCAAAGTATTAGTTTTGCGTTGAAAGGAAAAGGTCACGCATTATGCTGAGGGCATTATTTGTATGAAAGTCTCCACCCACACGAGACCTTGTCCCAATTCAAACGCATCATTACGTTTTTCACTACATATGTCGATGAACCAAGCTATTCTCTTTCCCCGACAAAACACTTCCTCGACGAAAGTAAGTTCACCTGGAGAACAACCAAGTTATTTGTCCGAATAGCGAAATATTCAGTGTTCTTTGCAAATGGATCGGATACAAAACCACTAACGTTAACATAACATGGTAACGTACTAACACCGGTTGGCACATACCTCAAGGGACCAATGCCCCTGGCCTCCTAGAGAGCCATCATCATATATTTTTAATGTCTACACCTCCACATCTTTTTATCCATTAGTAGCATGTTACTCCCAGGGGATTTGAAATCAAGTTGTTGTTGTAGGAAACACCGAGTAAGAGTTAAGTTTCTCATCGACGTGTGAAGGTCGGACAGGCAATGCACCTGAGTAGGATACATCACAGGTTGTCGTCGACAGTTGGATGTTTTCGGACGATAATCGTTGATAGTGTTTCCCAAAACAGTGATTGGAAGTCGAAAGAGAGTCAAAGTTTCTTTTCCTTCATTTGTGACCTTGCATAAACTAACCTTGTCTAAAAATTATTCATCATGTGTGGGAAAATTCCTAAATTTTTGTCAAAAAAGCTGTCCACAAACCAATTAGGTACCTTTCCGATGTTCACAATCTGACATTATATGGGATCAATCTCACCTGGAATACCCAACCTCACATAAAATAATATTGTTAATCTCGAGTGGAAAAAATGAGAGGCAACAAGCAACCAAAGTGAAATGTTTCACTCCTTGATACTTTTGTCTTTTTCTTTCAGCATAAATAGAATAAACGATTTTTTTCTTCCCACCAAACAATCTGTGTAAGAAATCTAGCGTATACGTTTGATTTACTGAGATTTGGAACTCAATGGCTGATATTCGGAAACCATGGGGAGTATGGAAAGGTACACCCATTATTAAGTCATTTTTTATCCTCGCAAAATGGTACTGTATACCATTATCTGAGTAGAAATCTTTCTGCACTGAAATATCCCTAGTTAACTGCTAATGCACTCATAACTTCGTAGACGTACTATATCCCACTTTTAATGACAAACTGCAGTAAGCTGAGAATTTTAAATGAAAATTAATCATATCGAGTTGATGTACGTTTAATTTAGGAAGATTGGTATGAGCTCACAACAACTCAAAAGGCTTGTCATTGTCAGCAGCCATAGTGCTAATGATTTTCCGGAACTACTGAACATGCTGTGGGTTATGACCAACAGTGATGGCGTCCGCAAGCTGTTCAATTCCATGAACGAGACAAAAATCAGAAAATTCCAAAATAAATTCAATTTCCAACACAATTATACAGAGTTCAGCTCAGGCATGTGGCCTTGCACGGCGTGATTAATTCTGCTAAATCAACACCTTAATTAGGTCAATTTCTGAGTCTTAAAATAACCACTAGCTACAATGTCAATACCTCATCTTTCACAGTTTTCATTCCCGAGGAAGAACAAAAGGAGTCCTGCCAAGCTGATGTATCTCACAGCGCAAAGTCATATTAAAGAGATTATATATAATGTTTCCCTCTTTCATATTTACTTTCAAGCCTACATGATGAAAGCCTATCATTTAAATTGACCAGGGATTCAACCCACAAGTTCTGTTCCTGGGCCTGAAGCATGTAACTCACGTCATCAGCCCCAAACGTCACTCATTCACATGTGCGTGTAGGCGATAATAAACCTTTCTACATCTGCAAAACAATGTTATTATTACATGTCTCCTTTGGCAACCCCAGAAATATATTATGCCGAAGGTAGACCGCATGTTATTTTTGTAATAACGAAGTCCGAAACTGAAGGCGTCCAACATAATATCGTAAACATCAGAATTCCATGTGAGACTGACGCAACGATGTGTCACTATTATCTGTTGTTTGGTCTTGCAGATGTGATATTGGGTAATCAAGACAAAGAGACAAGATAGGCATGTCTGATGAACAAACGGGAGAACTCACTAACAGGATTTCCTCCCATTATCTCTGCCAGATTACTCAGTGCAAGTTCCAAATGATCTGATGGAACATCAAACAGATACGAAGATGTTCTGTAAATGATAATGCCTTGTTGACTGATATACGTTAAGAATATTCGCCCATTAATTGCTCTTTGTTTTTCGGTCTGAGATCCAAGTCAGAAAAGACACGACTCCATTGAGAAATCTTGTGAACGCATGCAAGCTGGAAACTAAACCAGCAAATAGCTAATCGACTGTCTTCCTCATCTACTGACATTGATTCTTGTAGTAATCAGGATCACTTGGTAGGAAATACTGTAACTATTCGTAAATCATTTGTTCTTACTTCAGCAATTACGAATTACATATTACGGCATATGAACTCTTTACTCTCTTTACTGTAAACAAAACTCAAAAAGATATATCTCAAGAACGGCTATCATATTTATATAACAAATTTCTGTGAACCCTAATTATCTTGGAAAGAATTCCACCAGAATTCCTGGGCATCCTAAGCACAGATTCACTGCATTTTTATGGTTGAAAGAAATGAACTGCACCGGATGTATGCCGGTTCTGCTTTCACAAGAGATGTCCAAAGTCTTACAGTTGTTCTGAACTCTTAGCTTATTTTAATATGTTGAAGCCACCATCATTGGTGCCTGCTCAGTTGTAAGCAATAATGTGCAACCTCAACAAACAATGGGACAACCAACATGTCCAGTAGAATACAAACAAGAAAATAAATTTTGAAGCAAAAGAATTGAAATTACCACTGACAACTGTGAAACTTTTTATCTTTCCAAATAAGTAAATTTTGGGGATGTGGTCCGGCAAAGAAACAAGCGAGAAATCTAAATCCACACGTATTGACTCTTGATTGATATTTAACAAAACCAACACCCCATGATTCATATTTAATGTGATGAATGTATGACATGAAATGGGTTTTATTTCTTGTGATCAGTAGCGAATCCACAGAACTGGTAAAGGAGGACCATGATGATAAAACTACCGGCCGTCCAAGGCGGTCTTCTTTTCTTTTGCTATTTTACATGACAAAAGAGGAGGATGGTTCCCTTGACTCCTTAAAGGCAAGGAGCTGTTTATTTTAATGGAAACTTCTACATAGGAGGAGCTAATTATTTGTAAGTAATGGTGACCCTTAAATTTTTAAAATTAATTAAATAACACGGAAGTCATCTTTTCAACAATATAATAAGGCCTCACCCTACAGGCTTGAGCTTATTATTTTTGTTGAAAAGATTCCTCCAGATTATTTAACCAATACCTAAATTCTTGACCTTAGGTAAAATTATTGTAACCCTCAAAATTGTTTATTCGGTGAAAATCAAAATTCCTGATTGATAAACACAATGGATTCAATACAGCTACAGTCAGACTGGTTGATTCAATTTGATACGTAATTACAGTCTGCTTTGAACTCATAATCCTAGGTTGATTCAGGTTTGTTTACTTCAGGTGACAAATTTTCAATAAATCCGCAAGGATTTTAATCAAATTTGTATGCTTGCAAATGGATAATTGTGTGCAGAGAGTATTCAAAACTTGATTCTCCATACATTGTAAATCGATTGTGCTTCATAAAAAGTTTACAAAATAAGTGCAAATCGAAAATGAAATCTTCAATCAAAATTACAAATTTGGCATATCCACATCTAAAACGATTTGATAACGAATTAAAATTAAATTAAACTGACGTTATTGCAAAATTTGTGTTTCACACACAACAAATCAACAAATTACAGATCTCAATCAAATGTAGCAAATCACTTAACATATTTTTGAGAAAAACTTCCAGTTTCATCACTGGTCCAACCAAACGTGCAAAGAAGCACAAGCTTGCATTATGTGACATATTACATTCATTGAATATTGTTGTTATTTGTAATGCGGTACGTTAGTATGTGACGTATATGAAACCATATCTCCGAATGATATAGCTCTATGAAAGACTGGTGGTTACTATTTTCTCTGCACTAAATATTTAACAGGTAAACGGATCGTTAGGTTGTCTGTGGATAAACTTGATCTTGGCACAAGCCCTTGGCACAGGTGTGTGAACACTGTTATTCTAGTGTCTACGGATGGATACTCAATTCATTATCCAATCAGTAAGCTTTCTCTAATTGCAGTATAAGAAACCATCAGTAAAGCAAGCCTCTCTTTAGAAAATAAACCACCTATGCACACTAGAAGAGTTAAGTGGTTCATTTTACAAGAGTGATTGGTTTTCTTTTTGCAATACGAGAAAGTATTTCATTTGTGTAAGAAATCTAATTTTGAAATATGTCGCATAATATAAGTTTCACTTTCCAATTACAGGGTTAAAAGACATAAAAGTGTATAATGGCAATAATGATATCAATGCAGACATTGGTGATGACCGGCAGTCAGACCTTGTGCTGGTGTACAAATGTAAGTGCACCCACTCAGATTTGTCTTATCTAAATTAAAAATCTAAATAGATACCTTGAAGTCTCATCCTCACTGCGTAAATGGAAATAAATTAGGGAAGAATGAACGAGATTTTCTAATTCACAAAGGGATTGATTTACCAAAAATATAGCAATGATTTGTGAGAACGGCGCATCATTATCCCTTTGTGCTCGTAATTATAGAGTATCATCGAATATATAATAGATCTAATGATAAATCTTGGTCGTAAGTGCAAATTGGGAGCGGTAAATCTGACCATTCCCAAAAAAGAGCATGGAATCTCTTTTACTGCGCAGTACCTTCTCGGTTGAATTCGGTACTGAAATAACATTGGTACTATCAAGGAATACTTGTTGTATTCTTTGTTAATCTTAAATATTTTATTTTGAAACTATCATGTTTGAAAGATATGGGTTGTTTTTCTTTGTGGAATTTAGTGTGAAGAAAATGACAGCATATGTCACAACACGACGTATATGGGATTCTGCAGCAATCTGATGGCTGCTGATGCTAAAGCCCTTTCTCTCCATTAAGTATCTGTTACAGGTGAAAGTCGTTTTGACCTTTTTGCAAAACAATGTTTTTATCATAAAGGTTCTACTCTATACTGCTTGGCTTGGCTTTAAACGAGCTCTCGATGCGGAATGTAGTTCAATAAGTTAAAGGTGGGTGTGGGCCGGGTTGTTTCAGACGACGCTTTTATGTTTAATCAAGTAAGGGCGGATTTTATTACCGGACCAGCTTTAAAGGCGAACAGAGGAAGGATAGATAGACTGATTGACTAAGTGATTACCTTTCTGAAGCCGTTGAAGGACTGGTGATAGCTTTGTAATGGGAAGACTCCTCTGTGGGCAGGCTTACTTCCACCGAGGAGGACCGAGGTTGCTTGGGTATATCGAGCATATCTACGTCCAAAGAGGCACGGCGATCATCGAACACGCCTGGTTGTAAGTAGGACGCGTCCATAGAGGCCGAGCGAGGTTTAACATGAGGCACTTCGAGAGTTGCTGTATTGAGATGTGGGGTCGGAATCGTGTCCCCGCAATTGTTGCCGACCACGGTCGAAGATATCACTATTGCTTCCTCGGAATCCGTTGGAGTAACTGATAACGTAATGGGTACGAATCTTTCGTTGCTTCCAAACGAATCGTCATCCGTATTGTCCTCCGTGTCGGAATCGGACGACCAATAATCCTTAGCCACTCCGCATTTATCCAGATCAAATCGGCTACCTCCCGGCGACGTAGGAGAGGTCTCCTGGCTCGATCCCATCTCTGATAAGGCCTCCATGTGTACACAATGTATACAAATCTTTGGTATTTCCATGGATCTACGTCTGTAGTACTTTGGAATGCTGAGAAACGATGAGTACCCCGAGGTTTCCCGGTCAGACGAAGCCCCCTCGTCAGAGGTGGACCCGCCGTTGTAGGTGGCGTCAAACGAACGTGACCGTCGGTTGTTACTCGGCACTTGCAGCATGTTGTCCTCATCATCTCCAACTCGTTCGTGTTCGAGACTACTTGTATCAAAGGAAGATGAACGTATTCTTGGGTTTGTATCAGGGACCTCTAAACTAGGTGCGGCCATTACGTTCTTCTGCTTAACCATTTTCGTCTTGCTTTTTGGAGATTTTGGGACATTCTTGGGTGACCTGGGAGTCTTTGGACTCTTGGGTGGTACTTGATCCACCTGTTGCTGTGGTGGATGTTGCAGACATTGCTGCTGCTGTTGGTTGTGAGGGTTCCGTGATGGGGTGTTGGGTGTACTGGGTGGAGTTCCTGTATATCTTACCGACAATGTTTCCACGGACCCTTCCCCTGATTCCACAGACAGCGTCCTCCTCTGGCGAGACAAACATAGTTTCGGTACCTCGAAGGAGGCGGGTGACCGAGATCGACCTTTCTTGAATATATTCATTACTGTCAAAGAACGCCTCAAAGTACATTAACACTTAGTTTATATTGCATAGGCACAAAATCAGTGATAGTGAACTGTTACAACCCACCTCCTTCCTATGTCATTTTTCCGCACTCAATTTGGCTGCGTCCACTATGGCCTTCAACTTGATTAATTGCCGCGATGGGCTTGAAATTGTACATATCGCAACAATAACAACACATTTCGTCTTCACAAAACAATCGGAATTCTACTGTTATCCTTTTGTTCGTTTAGTTAAGTGTTATACCAGACTCAACAGTGTGAAATAACAATGATTATGATAGGCGAGGCCAAAGAACTGATCAACAGCACATCACTGGCAACACGTACCAAGACGACAACATAATGATAATAACACAATGTTATATCTCATTGCCAGCATTTTGCCTGTTCATCTGCCATTGCGATCATCACCGCTCCCTGCCTTCTAACTCCACAGCGACAATTAAAATAGAATAAAAACTCACTGTTAAGTCTATGAAAACGTGAAAAATATCCAAATTGTAGATACTTTCGTCCTGGTATACCTACAAGTACTTTGTTAACAAATCCAAAAATTCTACTACTCTACGTCGATATAAAAGTACATCAAACAGCTTTTAAGCCATTATCGTCACTGATTTGCCTCTGCACAAGAATTCGACATTGTAGGTTTTCATTTGCAGTGTAAATAACAAAAAGCGCGAGTCTAACGATATGGACTCAGTTGAAGCTTCCTCAGCCCATGCTTGTGTTTACAACTTGAGCAAGAATGAATGAAAAATGGAACTGGTGAACGAAGCCCTTTCCATTAACTATATATCTAAGCAATTGGTTTGTACTGCTTCATCAGCTGCTCGCCTCTCCGATTTCTGAAGCTGCTCTTCTACAACAGTAGCAAGAAGTAGAGCTGTTGATGAATGCTAGCTTGCAAGGTCTAATGATTAGTAATCGGTTTCTAATTGCTTCATTCTCATCAATTATTTTCATAATTCTATTCTAACCCCTCAAGCAATCAATTCTGTAAAAAATTCAGAAAGGCAAAAATACCAACGCTACATGCCCCCTTCCAATCCCTCAAAAGGCAACAGAAATCGGTTGTTCAGGTTCGCACGCCTGAAAAGTAAATCAAAACCATGTTCCGATACACGGAATCAAATAATTATTTATAAAATTTTCAATAGCTCTGCTACAAACTGAAATCATCTGTTGAAACAGTACTGCAGAACATCACTACAGATAATTTCCTTTTTTATTCCTTTTCTTGTCACTATTTAATACTACTACTACGCCTCTTAACTGTGGGGACTTCTCCTTCGCTTAACGCTGGAGGGCCCCTACTTTCAGCTGTTATTACTGAAAAATGTTTCATCAATAGTTAAGCAAAGGTGAAACGAGATCAAGGCCACAGCATGTTGCTTGTTTGGATGATGCCTCCCACCAAAAAAGGGAGACCTCTTATTTAAGCCAGACATGGGACATTTTCCACAAAGTGCTTCGTTCGAAGGCGCCACACATGTGAGCGCACTTAATCTCAATCTACACTGTTTTCGTGGCAGCTGCCTCACTATAGCCGTTCCGTGCCTGTCCTTTCTCGTGAAAATGGTTAAATGATTTGTTTTGACAATGGCCTTAGTAAGTGACAGCAGTCGGTGACCATGGTTATGTGAACGACACAAAACAGTAGCTGACAGTCACTTGGAAATACATAGGAAACATCAGCTTAAATATCCATCCATTACATTTACAGAAATACTGTAGTTGGATTTTTCTTGTTACAATTCGTTTATAAAAAAAGAGTTGTACTCCACAAGGTAATACTGAAATAGTTATGACTCTACACACAGTAAGCGAACTGTCTTGTCTATCTAACAGTCTGCTTGGATGACAAATTCCGGTGCGCGTGATATATCATCTGTACTATGGAACTAAATTACATATTGTACATGTTCTTCCAAATCGCTGAAATGTACATAACTAAACATTTACGATGCATTACTTCATCGCGAGCAGCATTAATCTCATAGGAAGTATAGTTACTCACATCAATTAAAAGCAACAAACCCATCAGCAGCAAAGTAAACTGACGTACAAATCATGTCAGAGTCATGTTTGTCGGTCAATATGGGGGGGGGGAGGGCTTGTAGCACGAGGCAAAAGAGCTTCATAATATGCTTGATGACAGTGGTTGTAGCCGCCATTACACACCTGTAAGACCGATATTAATGCTTTTCCGCAGAGATTTGCCGTGTCTTGTTAACCAGGGCATAAAGATTATAAAGATTATTATTTAGTTTTACTGGTAATGTTTTACACGTGATTCAGCACGCTTCCTTTTGAAATGGGATTGACTGTTTTTTCTGAAATTATTTTCATCTAAAAGGTCAATCAACAGAAGAAAACCTTCATTATCTACTGATATTTTATCGTTTGTTCATCTGATGACACAGCACAAAGTGGTAGCGTTACGCTTGAACAACACAGATTCTTAGATATCCCTCTGTGTTCAGAAACAGCAATAATAAAGTTCAGTTTCGTCAAAGTGCAACGGTTCTTTCCTCTACCGTGTTGGTGAAAGAGAAAAATGAAACCTACTCCTCTGATTGTGTCCCGATGAAGAATATTGACTTTTAGTACCAAAATAACATTTTAAAATCATATTCCAAATCTGGCTATTTCGAAGTTAGGCTGATATGGAAAAGATCTCACCACGCTGAAACACAAATAAACATGACACCAATCGCAGCTGTACATTGTATTGATAATAATCTGAGATGAAAAAAAGAGATTTCCTTTCTGAACTACAGTGTTTTCGTACCAGAGATCAGGGAGATGATCAGTGGCTGACCTGAGATAAGAAATCAATACCAACATTTAATTCACCACCTTCTTTTTGTCAAGTATTAAACAAACGAGGCACAGCAAGAGTGGGGTTCAAGATGCCCACGCAGGGACTTAAGTGGAATTGCATCTTGCATGTAATTCAGCTAGGGGGGAGGGGACTTCCATTTACAACTTTCATATGATCATCTACATAGGAGAACCACGTGGACACATGGAAGAAAAGTCCCAAGTAATGGCTGGGTATGTAATTCCAATGTTTACATTCTCCATCACAAAATGTCTGCCATCTTGATTCTCAAGATGCACGGGCATTATAAATAGGAAGGTGTGAGAGACACAACTGGGTAGGCCAAGTGCATTCAGTCCCAAGTTCAGACAGTGGGACGTGATGATAGTTGCAGTAAGTTTCATTGTGACGTCAAGGACTTCTTGAAAAAAAATGTCGAGTGAATTAAATATTTTCGGTTGGCTTCTCCTTTATAAGTCTTTCAGATAATGGAGTGAAAACGATACCTGTTTTTGCTTTCAACTCCATACAGTTTTTTCAAAGAACTGTATCAAACACACAATCAACGCGAAACGGCCAACAGTCACAGCTGAACTCGATAAATAGCCAAGACTTTCATACTCGACGAGAAATACAGTGATTATGTTAAATGAGCGGGGTTAATGAACGTCTAGAAGTAGTTTCACGCAGACATTACTTCAGTTATGGTAATAACCGCCACACGACTCGGTCATTTCCTTTAGTAGAACTAGAGCAGCTCTCCATTCAACCTCACAACTCACAAGCTTAAAGGTCACTTGACTAAAAACCGCAAAATAAGCCAACTACGAAAAGGATATCTATCTTGACGTGCGAGGAACACTAAACACACTGCAGGAAGTATATGGACTTCGACGAGAAGAAGAAATAAATATTTCCTGTCAGTGTAAGGTCATACTTTGACTTGCGTAAATTGGCTTCGCTGGTGGTGACATTGAGCAGGCCGTTCTGCTGTATGCGGACAAAGGCTGAATTAATCCTCATGGATGAGGATTTCCCTGTCACGGGCATTTAAGCTCCTTTACATGCCTCAAGATATTATCTCCCATTTAATCCTTTCATTCCCAAATTGCCCATGACCCTTGGCTTAATACGCCATTACAGGTACTTTTGGTAATTTATTTAGGACTTAAACTCCGCCTTTATTCGTTTAGGCTACGTGGGCAAAAGATGATTGTACTCTTTTTAATCACTCAGGGAATTATACGAACACGAATATCAGTTTTTTTTTTAAATGTAACAAAAATGATTACACAAAGAAGTCAACTGCACAACGTGGCACATTTTCTTCCCATACACAACTTAAGTTTAAAACCAGATCCCTTTCAAAATGGTCTTCTGAATGACCAAACATCTTCAAAAGCAGGTCTCTTCGTTTTGCTGCGACATGTGGTTACACCACAGACAATCAAGTTATTCTGAAATTTTGGAAATTGGAAATTTGTGTAACTGTCTACGGACAATCGGACTGACAGACGGACACCACAGTGATCAGATAAGTCGTTCCGCTCTTGAGACGGCGCGACTAAAAATATAAGAATATTACTCGGGTGAATGGAACGGTTACCCAGGACTCAAGACACATATGCTGAGTGCGACCTTCCTTTCACGAACGGCACTGATGAGCGAAACATACGGCGCTACTGTTAATTGCACACACAGTAAGAAGTGATCGCACCTCTTATGAATCCCTGTAATGCGTTTAGATTGATGGTGTTCTCTGGGCCTGATGGATAGAAGAGCCTCATCCCACCCACTCATTCTGCGAAGAACCCTGAGCGCGTGAAATAACACTGCATTGTAAATGAAGGCCTCAGTATGGTACAGCCTTTTCCAAGTTGTTCTGCCACAACAATAAGTTGAAGCTGACTTTATCAATTCTTATAATTAGCTACTAAGAATTTGGATAGATTCTGTTCAGACACACGTCTGTCCCCATCGTTCCGAAAGATGTGCCAAGATAACTTCTCTGTGTCTATTTTCAATTGCAAAACTAGCAAACATTTTTCTTAGAATATGAGGGGTCGTTTTTTTCAAATTATCCTCCAACGTTACTTATGCTAAAAACTAAAAATGCACACTACGCTAACTGTACCTTGCAGCAACATTTCGCAAAGGCATCAATGTCTGACATAATTACAGTCCACAGTTTACTACGTACTACTTAGGTGGTCCGTTTTCCAGGATGTTAAATATAGTAGTGAACGGGAGTATGTCTTTAACGTCAAGATAGCCTAGATGTGGTAAATTATGTTCTGGTTTGGGCTGAATTCTCCTCACAGTTCTTTTTCTTTCAATCGTAAATGGCAAAAATTTGCAATTATCGTGGACCTAAATGCCAGTTTCCAGAACAGATGTTGCTTTGTATGTATCGACGTAAATTATCTTTTAAATGATTGAAAAGCCGCTGCTGATGCCGTTTATATTTGAATAAGACATCTGTACTTCGCATTAGTATTGATTCTTGTGCGATGTATCTTCGTTAATTACGCCTACGCAAACTCAGCAAATTCTATTCACATCTTTCAAAGCAAATAATCCGTTTACACACGCCACTACCACCCCATTAACCCTATTCCCGCCGTAGTCAAGTATATCTGTTTTATCATTTTCGTGTAGCGCGCCAAAAGTGAAAAGCCTCAC
>JBCAUG010522302.1:0-14999 GCA_038406175.1 Haplosyllis leylae | reverse complement strand
TATGAAGAGACACCATGTGAATAAAGGTTTTTATAAAATAATATTACAAAAAGTTGTTGACTCTATACTCAATTGGTGATAGATGTACTCTAGACTCTACACATCGATGACGTCTTTTTTTACACTTCTGTTGCCAGGAGTTTCTGACGTTTGTAAAGGTTGCGCAACTGGCAACAGCATGATCATGATTTCACAATCATTTTGTATCTTTGTGGCCACGTACACTGTATGCCTACAATATGTACCATTCAGTGCAGATTTGATTATTAATTAAGATCTATTAAAATGTGAACATTTGTTGGACAGAATTATGCAGTGTAATCTAAGGGGGAATCCCTTATCAAGTTTTGTACAGGGAATTCCCATTAAATTTACGTATGTCCACCAGGTGACCCCTGGGTGGGAGAGGAGGGGAGGGTTTCCAAGTGAAACTAATCAATGAAGGAACACTAGACTTCTTGGCTATTCAATCAGTCGGTTATCACCTTTGCACTTTTGTAGTAGTCGTTAGTTACTGTAGACGTAAGACACTGGAAATAACAGTGACATTTCACACGAAGGGTGGGGCGGTCGTGTCATGTCGCAGATTGGCGGAGATCGTAACACACGTATTACTTGCAGTAAATTTCACACCATCTGTTTTACGTAAAAGACCACTGATGCCGTTTTTTAATCGCTTTAACGTCATTAACACAGGAAATTAATCTATTTTTAAATCGCCAAGAAATTGTTGAGATAAAACTTGATCCGTTAAGGTGACGATGCCGGCAACACGAGTTTTTCCAATAGATTCCTGTTAATTAAAATTGTTCCAAGAAAACTTGACGGTGAAGGTAATGCGAAAGATCGTATGTTGTATAAATTTTACCTGGGCCTGGGGATCAGATTCAGACGACACGATATAACCCGAGCACGTGGCAGAAACAAGCATCAGTGACACGTCAAAAGCTTCTTCCGGCAGTCGTAATTTCTATTCGGTTTCAATTGGTTGCCACTGCGTTTTGTTGTCAGAAAATTAGTCTAAGTATCTCACCTGGAGACACACCAATGCTGAAGGTAGAGCAGGCTGAGCAGTATCATCCATGGTGAAATGTTGACAAATCGACACACAAAATGGGTGAACACTGATCCCAAGTAAGATTTGTGTCCAGAGGTGCAACATTGTGGAATATTTTATCGAGTGCTGATCAATAGAATCTTCTTTGGGCAGTCACATCCCTTTTTCAGCCAGGTTTCTTTTTTTGAGACATTTATCAGAATGAGAGAACAGACAAAAATGCAGAGTCTAACACCCCTTTTTCAGAGCATTCATTATGTGAAATATTTTGTGACCTTCGAAACATAATCTTCCCAATGCAAATAAAGTAGAATGGCGGACTCACTGTGCAATGTCCCCATGTTCAAGAAATCGAACTGGTCCTGCAGATTGTTTTGTTCGCTAAAAATAGAGCAGTCCTACTTTTTCCTGATCCAACACGACCGTATATTGACATAACTCGTGACCAATAATGGGTCTGGTTTCAACCACATCAAAGTCTAGCACAGGGTGTCGTGTGCCACCAAGCTGTACCAAGCCAAGCTGTGACAATTAAAGTGCCATTACACACGTGCTGGACATTAAATCTGATAGGTAATATCGTACATTTGTATGCTTTATGGGCCCCAGAGAGAACGGGAAACCCCTTTTTACAGGTACATGTACAAGTACATTGTCCAGTATGCTCAGCATGACAGGAAAAATTGCAGAATACAACAACTTCTGTCAATTAGAAACCTGTAGTCTTTTCCTTTTAACACAAAACCAAGTTATATTGCACGTAAATAACTACCAGTATCTGTTTGTGAGCGACAATCTGTCATTTGCAAGTTGCATTTGAAAACAGGTAGACCAGGTCGTTCAAAACAGAACGCACATTTTGTATTCCAGATTTTTTCCAGTTTCGGTGTACTTGTTTCAGAACAAGGTTAAACGCTCTTATGATGGTAGCAATCATTACTGGTATTACCCTAAAGTAGGAATGCAAAGGGACTTTGTAGTCTTTGTTGTCGGTGTGTACATGTTTTTCTGGGTAATATGTTTATTTACCATGTTTATTGTGCTGTAAAAGGTCAGAGCTGGAGTGTACAAACGGTGAAGTACCATGGACACGACAGGCCTTGTTTTATCACAATGTCAGATCCGTTTGTCTGGCATATTTTCAACGGCTTGAGTTGTCCCTTATTATTAATGTTTCCATATGTTACCTGTTCAGTATGCGTCCTATTTAATGCAAATAAATACTGTTGAAGTCTGTAATACACTGGTAAAGGCCGGAAATAATTACAGGTTACTTTTGTGGGACGTTTGGTCTGCCAAATGACCCGTGAAGTGACCATAGTTGATCTTTTCTCGGAGAAAATAGCTTCAATCCCATGGCACTGAAATTGTAATGTAGAGTAACGTAAAAGTGCGGGAGGGGGGGGGGGAATGAAAGAAAGTGCCCGACTCACGGGTTCAAGTATACGATGTATTAACAAGTCTGAAATGGCCACTTTTCCATGCCATCACTTGGCAAGACAGGAGAGCCCATCAGTTTACTCTTTGTTAGCTTTGATTAGCCTCATGCTGGCAGTGTATTGAGGAGACATGTACTTTAAATACAGAAATTGAAAGTCATCCTCACTTGAAACAAATCCGTACTATGGGGGGGGGGGGGGCACAGTGTGGAACATTTTCTCAAGACACCTTATTTAGAAAATACAGAGACTTTCGTTCATGCACGGAGTGTCACCTCCAACGTTGTTTTATGTATCATGCATGTTGTGTTGAACATGTACAATTCACAAGCCTATTCGCAGTCACATGCATATTTTATGTGGCCATATTTCATCACCGGGTAGACCAGCCCATAAACTGAATTTAGAAGAGCACTTTTGTTTTCAGTCATCAGAGCTTTTCATAACATTTCAGCAAATCTTTGTCCGTAGATTTTGTACTGTCTCGTTTTTGGCAGTATGGGCCTAAAAGGGGACAGGCAATTCCTTTAGAAAATTGCTTTTATATTGTTTGACATTCACACAAAGTGAAAGCGTAAAATTAAGAGAACTTCAAATGTTTATTTCAGAAATCCCATTGGGCCCTTTCCTTCCATACATTACTGCTTTTATTATAAGCACCATACAACCTTACATAACTCTGCTTGGAAGAACATGAGACTAAAAGCACAATTGTAGATCAGTTTCATGACTTCATGTCCCCCTTACAGTTTCCGTGGTCAACATGTGACTGACTATTCTGGACATCTCGTCTCATATGTACATTTCCGCAGAATATGTAAACACTAAAGTGGAATTTCACTTCGTGGTTGTAGGATTCTGTGTATAACGTACGTGTGTTATGGTCAATAAGTCTATTTTGAGCTTCTAATAAGGAAATATTCCGAAAGAGAATACACATAAATTTATCGATGCTGTTGCCAAGAGGAGTTTTCTATCCAGTTTTGAGATTTAACCGCAGACAGGTATTTGAATGTACAAATGTTTGATACAGGTACAAAGTGAAAAACAGTTCCCCTCAGTTGCCCTGGTACATGCATATCTCACAAACCTTATTATCACACTCTCTCTAAAACCAATATGTTAGGCCAAAAATGGAAATATTCCCCGCTTTCATAAGCCGCTATTAGTTTTATTTGTTCCGTTTAATGAAGTTTTTATTCGTAATTTCCGTCCGTGCCCCAGGGAGCCTTTACCACAGCAGTGACATCGACCTCGCTTTGCATGCTACGTCTGTCTCGGCTTCTCCCCGTGTAAGTGTTACCAAACTCGAATCGCACGTCATCCTGATAAATAATTTATCGTGGTTGACTTTTTAAAAAGACTTGAGATGCACCATCAGATTGGCGGTGCGTGAATTGAGATTCAGATGTTATTGCTTCAAACACACCCGTGCGACGTGAAGGAAATGGGTTAGGCTTTATCGTACTCACATTGAGCGAAAGCGAACGTTTTAGCAAAATGGGAAAATTTGTCGTCGAAGCTTATTGCAGAAGCGAAGGAGGAAGCTAGTGAGCAAGTCAGTTGGTATTTATCGTCACTTTCTCCGGATAATGTCATTAAAATCATGCAGACGAATCTGTTAGGGTTTATTTACACTGAGCAGCCTTGCCAAGTTGCAGACAGTTGGGTTTCCTACATTTCTGTGATAAAATTCACTCCAGGCGGTAGAAGAGACTAAACTACTGTGGGTGTAATCATTAATGCAGGGAGTTAGTGTGAACAAGCCCTTTATGACAGCGGTTTCGCATTCGCAAATTCCTGGTGGTACATGTATAAATAAAACTTGTTGGCGGATGAAATTTGTATCATGTCAATGTTGGCATATGAACAAAGGTTTCCATGTTTGCTGTTTTGTATGATACATGCTTGAACTCATATCAGTGACTTTTAAATCCAGTTTAATTCCGTTTCAAAGACAACACTAGAGGATTAATTTCCATGTAATTCCTTTTTAGGAGTGTTTAGTTGTTGTTTTATTCCCGAATCCTCGGCACAAATTAAAACGTATTGATCCATTACGTCCAAACACACAAAAAGAATTTCCAACTTGAAACATGTTGTAAACAAAAACATGGCTGGAGGTAGTTGTTGGTAACGAATATGATGTAGCATGCTGGGGATCCAGATCAATGTTGAACCTCAACTCTACGTTTTGCGGGGAGGGGGGTTAACCATGTCAAAGTGTAAAATTGGCACCTGGCTTGTGATGCATGTAAAAGTAAGCCAATTTAAACGCGCGCTGCACGGGTTGTCTCTCGAAATCTCTACGTAAAACCCGGACCACGGCCTTTTTGTAAAGCATTTTAGAAAAGGCGATGTCAGAAAGTGTTATAAGTATTGACGTCAATGGCGGCCTACGATTCTGGCTTGTTACCCTCGCTGTGGATGATCGTTCATCGTGTGCATGTGAGGGTGTGAAAGGTGTGAAAATGTGAATAAAACGATACGATTTTCGTAAATTTCATGCTTCTTCATTGTTTGTACTTGCAGGATGCAAGATCAAGGCGTTAAGAGCAAAAACGAACACGTACATCAAGACTCCGGTGCGCGGGGAAGAACCCGTTTTCGTCGTCACTGGGCGTAAAGAAGACGTTGGAGCCGCTAAGCGGGAGATCATGAGCGCCGCCGAGCATTTCAGCCAGATCCGTGCAAGTCGGCGTAGCCAAGCTGCTCCCGGAACGGTACCCGGAGCAGGAGGACCCCCGAGTCCCTCTGCCCCCGGGCAGGTCACCATACAAGTACGCGTGCCCTACCGAGTTGTTGGTCTGGTTGTCGGGCCTAAAGGTGCTACAATCAAGCGCATCCAACAACAGACACACACGTACATTGTGACGCCGAGTCGAGACAAGGAACCCGTCTTCGAGGTGACCGGATCCCCTGAGAACGCCGAGCAAGCGAGGAAAGAGATCGAATCTCACATAGCGCTGCGCACGGGCGGCGGCCTCATGGATCAAACCGCCGCCAACAATCTCAATAACCCGAACACTGCTAACGAAGACGCACTCAATCAGCTTAATGACTTCCACAGTAACGGAGTAGACTCTAGTTTACATCATGCAGATCTTAGCAACGACCTTTACAGCTCAATCTACAACAAGAACAAGGCGGCTTTGTCGCAGACGAGCTCGGCCTTCACTGCCTACAACAGCAATAACCTGTCCTCACAACATCATCAGCAACAGCACAACTCAAGCAGCATTTTTACCTTTCCCCCTTCAGCCCCTCTCAGTAGTAATAACAGCGGCAGCTCCCTTCAGAGCCCTCTAGTGCCAGGCTGTGGCAAGATCACGGACTACACGATGAATGGATTCAGCACAAACGGATACGGTTTCTATGACAACGACGACGACGCCCTGACGTCACCAGCGTATGGAGGCGACGCTCCGTTGTCGATGGGATCCGTTTGGTCTGACATGACCGGTGAACAGCCTATCAACGGCGTCCTGCCAGTTTTCACAACCGGTACGAATCTTCCGATGAGGAGCAACAGCTACGGTTGCTCGACGACGCCTCGGTTGTCTCCAGTCCTGACAGATTCCTCGTCAGGAAGTCTGATCAATCCTCAACACACAGGGTTACGTCGCATCGGTTCCGACCCCGTGGCGAACAACATCAACCACATGATGGGAACCCAACCGACCATGAGTAACGGATCCGGATCGCCGACCTTGAGCAGCAACAGTAGCAGTAGCAGCGGAAGCTTTGGTCCAGCCGTGTCCATGGTCAGTCTGTCGGAGAGTAGCTCGAGCAGCCCAACGGAATCGGCCGGGAGCGTACATGGTCTACCGGGTCTATCCGCTGTTATACGGCCCCCACCCCCGAGGGGCCGACACTGCCTAGTGTGCGGCGATGGCGAAATCGTCGCAGCTTTCGTACCGTGTGGTCACAATCTGTTCTGCATGGACTGTGCCAATCGAGTGATGGAGCGCCCCGAGCTGGATCGCAGGTGCCCCGTGTGTCAGCAGAGCCCCTCACAGGCAATTCGCATTTTCTCCTAGAATAGCACGCCATGTACCGACACACACAGAAAAGCGCACGCACAGCAAAAACGAGCACAAGAAACATAAACTACCACCAGCAAAGCTATAAATACGTATACAGTGTACAAACATTCTTACATGCCAATGTTTATCAAGTTTAACTGTTGTTTTTTAAAAGAGTTACTGTCTTCACCATGTTCACAATTTTATTATTGGAGTTTACAGAATTATCATCATAATCCTTAATGCTGGATATTATGCATTGGATTCCTACCTAAGGAGTAGCTATATATTTTAAACCAAAAATATAAATAAGTTTTAACGTATCAAGATTTCTCAGTCCGCAAAGGTGCATGCTGGTTTCCCTCACCCCGCGTGATCAACCACGTGGTACAGGACTTCCTTCCTATCAGCCAATCAGATGCATGATTCCATGTCAATGCGTTGACTGGATTAACCCTAAATTGGTGCCGTTTCTAAAAGAAAACTTTTTGAAAGGCGGACTTAAAATATAAGAAGCTCGACGACACATTTACAGTTACAATGCGTATATATTTTAATGTGCTCTGTTTTAACTTAATGAGATTATATAGCCCTAATGTTTATATCATGATCTTCAGAATATTCTTGATGAATTACGAATACATATATGCTCCTACAGGATGATTTAAAATCAAACTTGTTCAATACGTTTATACCCCGTATGTAAACTAATGAACTGTTTAATATTGCGATTCAAGACAGTTGTTTATTATTAAATTTCAATTGCAAAGTATTATGATAGACTTCAAAGGCAAAGAAAAAACAGAGTATTTTATGGAACAGCCTCTATTACTGACAGAAATGTTTCATACTGTGGAATCTTTTATTGTTATGTATTAATGTGTTTGTAGCTTTAGTTTAATTTATATGATTCTGTGTGTGTGAACCCCCCAGTGGTTTGCTATTACCGTATTTAAGGGAGAAAAAACAAAATACAAAAAATGTGAGAGCTTTATTGTTTGAATTTAACATTATTATTATTATTACCATTGCAAGTTAGTCTCAAACCTAATTTGCCTAAAAAAAATAATCAGAGATGCAATTTTGATGATTGTGTTTTTATTAGTGTGTTGACTGTAGTAACAACCTCCAAGGCCAATACAAAAATCCGTGTACTTAGTACAAAGCATTGTGATGGTACGGTCTTAGCTATATATACTGAGACTAAATATAGTCTTTAAGTCTTATTAAACTAACCTGATGTGATCTTTGCTAGACTATGCATGATTATAGTCTGGTGTTCTGAAGCGAATTTGTATTGGCGTTGGGGGTGTCGATTATTTATTGTACTCCTTTGGTGTTTATATTCTCGTGTCTAATCAGTCAATTTGTGTTTAAGTTTGAATGAGGAAAATGTTTTTATTATTATGTATACCAGAATTTTTTTGGTTAGATTTTATATATTTTACCCAGCCAAATATTTTATAGTGAATATAGAGTTTATTTTATTGATTGTATATTGTGAAGAAGAAATAAAAAGCCCCGTTCCCTTCGCATGCGGCCAGGGCGTGGGGTGCGCATTTGTATGTGATCCACGTAGAAAACAAGAAAAAACAAAAAAGAATGTTTATGCTTTCTAAAAAAAAATACCACGTTATTTGTACAAATAGCAATGACAACAAACAAACAGAATCTTTGTTGCACGAACCATAGTTTTAGCATTTTATATTTTAATATTATTATTTAATACATGTGTATAAAGATATGTAGAAAATACAGAACACCGAGACTCTTTAAAAGATGTAAAGCATGAAAACAAAGCAAATTATATACTACTACAGATATTTTTTATTTTGTAGCCCTCAAATGCAAAGTTAAATAGATACGGGGCGAACGACACAAAGAAGTAATATTATATTTGCTGAAGAATAAGAAATATAAATTGTAAGAGTTTTATTTTTCTGCCATTAAAAGTTCTATGACAAATAGTCGTGGCTGCTGTTTTTTGTCCCGACCTATTGAGTATTGATCTGGACGGATAATTCGTAGTTGATCGATGCTGGGTCGGTGCTCCACTGAGGTGTTTGCGTATGAAGGAGCCGTATCCGTAACATGTAGACGGAGACTGTGGGGGTGGGGGCGCAGGGGGATTGGACGAATGGGCGGCAACACCGTAAGTGACAGAAGATATTGACCGTGATTTTCTCGGAAATTTGGGTTAATTGTAATTATAAGGCGTTAGTACAATAACAAAAACACTGGATAAAGGTCACGATTAGAAATGCCCACTGCAGGCAGAGGTTTGCCATTTGGAGATTTTAGAACATGAGCCATATCCACAAAAAATATCTCTCATTTTTACATCAACAGAGAAATGGCACAGTTGGCAAAAATAAGTGCTCTGATTTTAGGTCGAAGAGATTAGCGTCATATCACTGATGACGAAAAATGTCAAAAACATTCAAAATTGATCGATGACTGCAAGTTTGCACTGAATCCATGTAGTGGCAGTTGCACGCCATACACAACATTTGGAACAAGAACCCTACAAAAAAGGCAATTGTAATGGAGCTGGCTTCAGGCTGTGTGCGTGCGCGATGAATGATTGACGAACTGACAAAAAATGGTAGAACTGACATGAAAATCATTGAAGACTCTGGTGGAAAGGCCTAGTGCGAAGTATTACATGGTAGGCTACCAGCGCAGAATGCACATGCAAAATATGTTATGAATTGAACTGGAATTGGGAGTAAAGGATGAATAAAACAAAAATTACGCAGTTGTAAACTGTAACAAATCCCATTCCTGGCTTTCACAGCAAACAAACGCAAGAAAGAAAGGTCGTCAAGATTTAAGGTCGTTGATGGGGTTAGAATTACTTTCACTCGATTTTCGAAACGTAATTCTAACGCTACTTTATCATACGATGGTAAATTTGTCCCACTGGCACAGGAAATATGAAAGTACTCACACGCGAGAGAAAAGACAAGATAAGTAAAGACTTGGCACACCTAAATGATAGCTTGGAGGTTTACTGGAGAGTAAATATTTTACTTGATCTCGAGTGTGTTGTGCTCATAAAAATGGCCAAATAGCTGATAACGAAGTAGTCAGGAGAGCATCAGAACGTCTCTTACAGCAAACGGTGGAGCAACAAGCACACTGATGTGTTTACAATCAAAATATTCATTAAGATATTGACTCATTAATATCACTTGACCTTGACCTTTCGACCCCAAATGTGAATTGTCATTTCCTAACTTTTTCACTATTAAGTGTGTGTGTCTCATGAATACATGATGAGGTAAAGTAGTCATGTGCTCTACTCCGCAGTGTCAGCAAATTTCGGACTGTCATAGTGAGGGTACTGAATTCGTGGAACCCCACCACCCCCCCCCTCCCACCCACACACACACACTCATACACCATTAAACTGTGTTTGGGAATTGGCCTTTAACTTAAAGCTTGAGGAGCAACACATCCAACATTGGGAGTCCCTCCTTAGTCGAATCAACAAAGGTGTCCTTACAAGCAATGACTGACTAGCTGCGCTTAAATCAAGTTCCACTGCATACAAATGTACCTTATATGAAGTTGTACTTGGAGAACACACTGGGCCTCCTCAAAGCAGCGCACACATATTCAATATGTATTTGAATGCTTTCGGATGTTGGCTGCAGAAGCTGTGGTGTATGTTATAGAGTTTGGCTGCAGCCTGGCTCTCTGACCTTGCACATAGGTAACCAGAGGAGGCTCTGGCACTAAATTACTTATTGATATTATTGTCTATAACACTTACGTAAATACCCTGAGCACCACATAGGTTTGTCCGACACTTGCGTAAGAGAAAACGTTTATAATTACTGCACATGCCAACAGTTCCATCAATTGTAACCTAGCAACTCCTGCAGTGAAATGGGAAGAATTCAGGACAGATCTTTGGATAAGTGGCAGAATAACATTTCTATTTGTATTGACTGAGGTATCGAAACCAAAGTGCACCCAGCACAGTGTAGGACGGGCGGGAGGAGGGGGGGAGGCAAAGGTGGAGAGGGAGGCGGCTCATTCAGGGAACAACAGCTGATGATGTCAAGAGATCAAATCTGGCACGATAATATATATGGATGATATCCAAGGTGTTGCCCTGTTATCAAAATATTTTTGAGCGTCATCATTCTTGTTTTTGTTTTTGTGTTCCACTTGAGATCAATTGTTGCTTTCTTGTGTCTGTCTTGCCGGTCAATAAATACCTATATCAGACACATGATGAAAATAGTAGGAAGAGGAGGCTACACATAGAAAAAACATAAATCACTCTGATTGTATTCTGTACCAATTTTACACCTTCGTAGAATGGTACAGTGTACATATTCTCAGACAACGTTTCTTCATAAATGTCTCAGTGTGGTGCTGACAAATTTACATTACATCACAAAGACACCCAAGGATTTTTCTCAACAATGACGGATCCATATATTTGGCAGGTCCGGAGTACCAAGAAACATACCTATGTAGTTGTGTACCCCTTCTGATTCGCAATTCCGGTGTCGTGATATGAACCGACCCCCCTTTTTTAGGGCCCCCCTTTTATCATAAATATTGATTTTTCTACAAACTAAATTACTTTTTTAGTGTTAAAGTTGAAGTGTTGAATGTATTTAATCAAACTAATTTACTTTTAATAATTAAACAAATTTAATTTCATGAATTCCAAATTTTTTATGGATAATAGTTAAATTTGATCATGTAATAAACATATAAAATGTGTTAAAATAAAATTGTTATTCAATTATTTTCAAATTTTGTACAAATTATCACTTTCAATGAATTATGTGTCATTTGTAACAAAAATATTCAACATCAACTTTAAAATGTAGTCAGAAACATTTCTGTCAGGGGAGAAAATAAAAGAGCAAATGGTGCATTGAGCTGAGGGCTCAAGTGTTAAGGGGAGCAGCCTGCAAGTTGGACCTCTGGCCCTTATGTTAAGGGAGGGTCCCACTCACAACAGCAGGATAACTGAAATGTATGGGCTGGTGCCAAGTTAAAACAGGGGGGTTGGTAAATGATACTACACTGGGAATAGGGATGGGAACGGTGTTTTACTATATATTATACTGCACAGCTCACACTGCACTGAGACAGGGACAGGAACCTGACCCATTGTTTCCTATTGTGCTGGTCCCAGTCCCGTTTCCATTCCTGATCCTCCTTCAGTGCAGTGTGAACGAGCGCCATAAGTTCCTCGTGTAACTCTAACCATACTGGCCAAATTTGCTAAAATGTCAAAGTGCCCTACTGTTGTTGGATGCCAGGTTCTCTAAGAGTTCTTCTCTATTAGTCTGTCACATTGAGTTAACAGAGGGCTATCAAACCAGCACCAGTCATCCTGAGGCCACAGACAGTTGCATGCCGTAATACCATCCATAGGTATTTTACCTGACAATACAATCTTGCTTCATGAATTACCAAGCTGCATTGTCATAGTAGTTTCATTTCAACCCTTAGAGAAATTAGATATTATAATGATATATTGTCATGAGGATGAGTAGTTCGTTATGGATTTCTCTTTGTGAACCTCTTTGACAAAGAATGAGTGTTGAAAGTTATGTTATAGTTAAAGACCCAGGACCAGGACCAGTCATCCTTCAGACTAGAACAAATTACTTTTACTGAAAGAACATGATCTGTGGTCTTTAACTATTTTAAAGTAATCACATTTTGTTCCATTCATCGAAGGAGGACCAAATTATCAAAATTAAAGTTCTCCTTTGATGAATAGAACAAAGTTTGAAAGTGCTTTAACTGTTGACCATGAAGCTTAATTTTCTAATGTCTGAAGAAGATTGAAAATACTCGGACGGTCGTTAATTTTAGTTGACTACTGCTCAATAAAGACATCAACATCAAATCACTTTTTAGTAGATCTATCTCAGGAGGTTTTCGTCCTTTGCGGTATTCGGCGCAAGACCTGTAAGCATCAAAGGCAAATGTCCTTATGTGAACCAACAGCTAGAACAGTAAATTCAAATTTATAGAAATTTATCTGATAGTGATATATTGATCGTGTTAACCTTTAGATAGGTGTCAGTAAACATTTGATCTGAACAGCTGACAAAACAACTGATTTAAATTCTACGCTTTTAGAAATGTACCTGAAAGATACTGCTGATGACATGGAAATAAACAGAATACGACCATGGGGAGATGTTTTGTCTTTTATTATTGTGCTAAATAATTCAAACCATGCACGATGAAAAATTCATGGTTTGACAGGCCACAGTCCCAACTCTAGCGAACAGGAAATAAAGGAGACGCAGGGCACAGATGAGACACAGTATGTAAAAATAGCGACACGCTGACATGTTGGATTTGTTAATTAGTCCATTTGCTCATTAAATCTTTTCTGATCATGGTGTAGAATAGTGATTAGAAAGCTTTGAACGTCATGGCAAAATTATTCCGTATTTTTATTCGCCAATAGTGAAGTCCTCCTAGGTTGACGCTTACTTCTTGGAGACAGCCTGAATTTGCATGAACAAGCTTAATTTTTTTAAAAAAAGTTGCCTCCAGTGGGAATTGAACTCACAACAATGAACATCATCGGATCTAAGATTGAATGCTTATCCAGATAGGCCACAGAGGCCTGCACTGTTTGACAGACCTTTAACTGAAGTTTTTGTCATGCACCATTTCACATTTTGAAAAATCATTAAAGCATGTCTGATGTAAATTCTGACTTAAAATGTAAAATTTGATCTAATGAGGAAACCTCGAGTGTTGTTTTTTTGGTGAACACAGTAATACACATCATAACACACAAACGCTCATGATTCAATGAATATCCGATGAAGCCTCTTCAGCTGGTCATTGTGATGCTTTCTTTTTTGTGATAAAAGCTTTGATAACGTCAATAGATATATTTATCAAACTCAAAACGAAAGTAGCACATAGATATAAATGTTCCCAACATTTCAATCAAATCAATGAAAAAATATAATCACACTGTTCAAATGCCTCGATTTCAATGCAGTTGTGGCTCCAATCAATGTTTACACTTATTTACAACTGACGAAAGGAAAAGATTATGCGTCAAAAAGTAGATAAAGTACGTTAATACAAGACATCAACATTGCATCAAAAAATGACCCTGCGTCATTGAACGTTCGTAAAGCTGGCACGATAAATTACGTCAAGGTCAAATGACGTCATGGCAGCATTCGGTGTAAACAAATATCCACCAATGACTGCAGCATGAAGTAGGACTACTGATCATAAAGTGCCAAGGCATTTTCCCAAAATACTATGGGCCCTCTATTTCAATCACTAAGCTGACTCTAAACGAGCCAGCAATGAATAAAACAAAGAACATTTGTCTTACAGAGATTCTGAACATAATCGCATCCACCATCTTATTTTTGTGTTTGTTTTGCCATTAATCCCAATTATCCAATTTGCTATTTACCATTTTTTTTCACCTGAAGCACCTGTACAGGTGATCTAATTAAGCTGTTTATTTTACCTGGTGATTAGTGCGATAATCCATTAAGATCATCATCGAATATAGCTCAGATAATCAACCGCACCTCGTCATTAAAGGGGGAATGTATACCACTTTGTGTGAAATATGACAACATAAAGATTATATCGCATACATCCTGAGGTAATTCAGTAATACAGGGTGCGGTCCAGGAAATCTCAGGCATGTTGGTGGCTTGATTTACCTGGGTAAATTACAACACACAAAAGTGCGACAAAATGGTTCTCTTTACTACGAATAAATTGCAAGGTGAAAAAGGCGAAAATGTGGAAAAATATTTCCTTTTTCTATTTCTTTTGTTTTGGGGAAGGGTTTTCTAAATTCACTTTATGCGGATACAAAAAAACTTCACAACAGTCATTTTTTGGGGGATTTAAATCCATGGTACTTTCAATAAGTCAGTGAGAAACAGACAGATACAAGAAAGTTTTAAAGGGTTTTTTATGTCATCTCTGACCAGAATTCTCTCAAATCAACAATGGTTCTGCTCAAATAAGGAAAATTTGTTTTGAAATCCTTCTCATCCATGTTTTTCGTAAATAATACAACATTTACAATGTTGACATATATCTGACATGACTGTCAATTTTGTGTTTCAATTTGAGAGACATTATCAGTTGTATAGGGCGCACATCATTTTCAAAATGAGTTATTATTATTCAGTGTATTAATGGCTTTCTTTCTTCATAATTTTTAGAAGGCTAGGATTTAAATTAACAGAATTAGTGGTTGAGAGATATGTCAATTTTGTGTTGTTGGTTGTTTACGAAACTGGCGAATGTACGTTTAAAGCGTAGCGATGTCACGTACACATAGGTTCTGAGGGAATCAATTTGTTGTTTACATCAAGCAGAGGTAATAATCAACGAGAAATTTTACGGTCTGTCACCAATATTTACACTAGCTTGGTTTGTGTAGTAAAACTCAACCCCAGTCAGAATTGAGTGTCCGCCAGGTCA
>JBCAUG010522191.1:0-15002 GCA_038406175.1 Haplosyllis leylae | reverse complement strand
TAACCCAAAATCAATACACAGCTTCGAAGCTGCCATTACGCTGCACTGATATATGCGATAGGTGGCGTACTATGACAAGCAACAACAGTTATTTATCTGATTCATTACAATTTTTACTGTAGTTAGTAATAAGAGCCCGTTTAAACGTGTGCATTTTTTTCACATAACAAGAAACGCTGAACAACAGTCTTCGCTTAAGCAAGGTAGGTCATTTATAAGTTTAAATGAGCCACCCACAAGCACATACGTGTATTGCGTTTTACACTACAGTCAATATGGTACTTAACAACAGCCCACTGATACTATGAAATCTAGACCTAATGCAAGTTATGTTTTATAGCTTCAATTTGTAGAACTCCAATTACAATACCAATTTGACTAGAAATCAAATACTGTTGCTGTTGCTATGGGAAAGGGAGTTCAAATGAAAATCGTTTTTCTATTTTTTTACAGAAAGAATTTCAAAAAGACACATGCACGTGAAAATAATGAAAAATTCTGCTGCCAATTGATCAATATAATAAAAAGCTTATCAATTAATTACTAAATCATTAAGAAGCTTAACCAAAACTTATCGCAAATATTTGAGTACACTGAATTCTTCGCCGAGGAAGTCTCTGTAGAGCAAAAGAAAACCTAGCCCTGTCAGTTATATAGAATGCACAACAATACATTGAAAAGCAAACTTGCTACACTAACATGTACAGGAGTCAAAAAGTTTTCGCACATAGGCGTACGTATGAGCATGTACTTATTATGTATGAATGTTGATACCACAGGTATTCCTTTAAAAAGTTTTCAATTACCGAATTGGATAAATTTCACAGGGATCACCGTTCGCAATTTGGCACTGCAAGTCACAAAGATTGAAAATATACAAATAGTATGAATTTATCCAATAGTAGTACAATTGCAACGCCCTATCTCATTAGGTAATTTGAAATGCTATTTCAAAATATTTATTGAAATTTGGTAAATTAATAATTGTGTACAAATTCTTTGCAATTATATGCATAAAAACTTCACACAGTATAGGCATTGCCAGATTTCCTCTGCTTAAAGTAAGAACTACAGAAAGACGGTTGAGCAGGCGTTTTTCCCGCGCTAACTTGTACACACTTAGACATGTTGCATGTTCGGAGCTTATGACTCAAAATAATTCACAACCGAAATTCTTCTGAAGTATTACATTTCCGTACATGTTCCGTTAAACTTTATCCAACCTAATAACCACCGATCACTTAAAACCTATAGCCCTGTTTATGAGACATTCAAACTCACACATTTAATTAAACATGGCCATTTATACTCGCAAAAATGTCATGAAACATAAAAAGAAATTACGAAAATTTTAGTCCCTAAGTAGTCGGGTAGGTAAGTTGTATAAAATGACTGTCTTTAGTGATACGAGAAACAATACAATGTAACTATGATATGACGTGCTTTATGTTACGCACAAGATGCGGTGATATGATTTGCAGTGTAACTTTTCATTTCATTTTACTGGCTGAGGTTGGGAGTGAAAACTGGGACAAAGAAAATTAAAGTGTTACATTAAATGCAGACTATGACAATTTGGATGAAAACTGTTCAACGCACAATGTTAAAATCGTAATTTTTCATACTAGTAAATGCTCTGTATTCTTGAAAAGCGTGGGAAGGAGTATCTCGAAAGAAAACAAAAGTCCCCTAAAATTAAAACACCTACCAATAAAATATTGAGTAGCCAATGGAGTAGTAAAATATTCCGTATTGCTTGGACAAAAATATTATGATAAAGCAGTTTCAGGGTGCAGTCCACCTTTTTGACACAATTTTATATTGGGAAGGTAAAGATCGTGTATTGGAATGGGTTGCAAGCAAAGATCCAGGGACACTGAGATAATTACTATTGAAACAAAAATTCATCTACTGGTCAGAGTAGTCAACAATACAAATGATGCCACAAGATTTGTGTAAAAGCACTATACATGATAATGTACACAGCTGAGGGAAAATTTTAGTTCAGGTTGAGGAAGAGGGACTTGTGAGGCTGTCGCTACTTCTTTCCTTTATGGTTGAGCGCTAAATTTTCTAACTTTTTCCACAGTTCATCTCGTTCCTTATCCTTCTTCTTCTCTCTGGAAAGAAAAAGAACAAACGATCAGTTATATTTTGACAAATGTTTCTGAAACATTACCTGTATTATATTGTAGACGTCGCGTAACCTTCACAACATTTCCACCTATTCTCTTTACACTTATTATTTTTCAGGCGCAGTTAAACAACTTTTTAAGTGAGGTGGTTTCATTATCGACCGTGTATGGAACCCATCTCGACCCTACCCCTTCCCCCCGGCTAGGTCTGGATCAAAATGATAAGGACGGGGCCGTGGTCGGTATTCCTCGTAATGTTAATGCGAGGTCTTTCTTGTGTTCTCAAAGAAGAAATACTTAAGTAGACTTGGTGTGTCTTGCTTTCAAACTAGCAGTATTTCAACTTCTGCATACGATCAATGTATATTGTCCCCGTTTATTTCTTCAATTCCATGCCGTTTGCAACACATCTTTTAATCCGTAGTGTTATTGTTGTTAAGAATTATACAGTAGAAGAGCAAGAAATAAACAAGTACTTTAGCCGCTCCGCTTTGTAGTTCGAGGTCAGTTCATCAAATAGTTTACTGTTGATCTCCATGAAGGTCTTGAGGACATTATAAACAAGTGCAACAATGGTCTGGTTCCAGTGCTCCTTGGAGATGCGGTACAGACTGGGGAACATGATGGGCAGGATCACGTTGGAGTTCTCTTCGATCAGCGAAGTCACATAATCATTGTTCCAGTAATAAAGTGCTCGTTCCGCAACCTGTTAACAAATTATTACATAGGAAATTAGACCTTTTGTGAAGAATTTCCAGCTCTACAGGCTTCCAGATTTACAATACATTCGTACTTACAAGTGTACTGTTAAAAATGTGTTATTTAATTAAGAATAAGCCGTTTAAAAATGTGCCAGATTGTGGGCAGATTCCTCATTTTCTTGTGCAAAGTACAATGTTAAAATGATACAACCCAATAATGTTAAAGTTTCAATAAGAAATATGATACTTCACACATAAGTTTTGTATACTTGTTAAGTACACCCACCACTAGTTTCGTGTTTTACCTGAAAGTGTGGACTAGAGACGCATTTGGCGATGGTTTTGAAGAGAGGTTCTTGTATTTTCTGGAACTGTGATGGCTCTATAACATCTAAGATTTCCTCTATTTCTCCCAAAAACATTACCTAAATAAAGAGGAATTTTGGGAAAACAAATTGTATTCCTTCGTGCTCAGAAACTGCAACGTGGTACATGGTATTTGAATAAAATGGCATACACCCTTGCCTTTACAATATTTCATTTCTTAAGTTTGAAATAATTATAATGTTTGAGAAATTACTTTAATTATCAATGCCATATTCTCTTACCTCTTTTTGACTACACGTCTTGGGCCACAGTTTCAATAAACCCAATATTACCTGTAGGACAGACCACAAAAATTATTTCTAAACCATTTCTTTGATAGCAATTTTTACAAACACAATAACATTTGTATTTCTATGTGTTAGCATATTACTCAAATGTTTAAGATAAACAGAAAATCATGTGTGCTGAAATAAACCGACTTTTCATTACACAACCTTCTCTTTGCTGACAAAACAAAACCTGATTCTGTGATAAAATGTATAACCAAAGGTAGTACTCTGGTCTAATTCTACTCACTGGTTCGGTTAATGACGCGTCCTTTTCAAGGAACTGCACCACACAATATGCAAGCTATGTAAGGAAAAAATCACAATCTTTAGCAAAATTTTCCCCCGTAAGATTTCCCCGTTTGGTAAACTGGAATGGTAATTACCTTGCCACAGGCAAATAACTACAACCATGAGGATTTATTTAGGATTGATTTCTCTTCTCATTATTTACATTTATCTATTTGGTGCCAAAGATCTGTACTAGTACCCACACAATTCTCTGATATTAATAACATATTTGGGAGAATTAAGACAATTTCATTGATTGGCTACCACCCCATTTGATCAAAACTGATATCACATAGAATCCTGTGTGAGAATTACCCTGCTATCACACAAAATTTATATGTGATAACATCTAGCAGTCAAAACAGCGCGTAAAATCACTGTCAAATGGCAAATGAGTTGAATCATCTCTCTTTACTGATATCACACTTGAGGCTTTGCCTCTCATGTGATATCACTATGTCAGGGTGATGGCAGCCCATAATTAATGACTTGCTGTTTGACAATTGGTAACATTGTACGTACAAATTTAATTGATGATAAAACATTAAAAGTTGACAACTACAGTGTCAATGTCTTGTAACGGAAAACAAACATTGTGCATCATACCTGTGCATGATATAGGCTGAGCGTCCTGGCTTTATGTAACGGAATCAGCACTTTTATTAAGAACTGCTTGTGCTCTGCCTTTAACGGCAAAGCAAAACCGTTAATTATGCTGAAAAAAATATCCATTTATTAATAAAAGACCAAAATTCAAACGACAAAAACATTCCAAAAAATCGGAAGATTCTCTTTTTAGATTTTGTGCAAATTCTCTATCAAATAGTTCCTACTGGTAACAAGATACGCGCATTAAATCACTTGTCATTAATATACGGTTACTACACTGCAGGAATAATGAATGAAGAGGTCTTTTTCTTTGTAACGCTAACTGGCCTTTTTTTGTTTGGCATAAGTGTCATTCAAAAAAATTTAAAGCTTGCATCAAATTAAAATTGAAATTACGAAATATGAAGTTTCTGTTTCATTTTATTACATAAGTGTTTAGTGATTGGTGTACAAACCTGCCAAGGATTTCTAAAAGTTCCCCTACGCCGTTGAAGGATTCAGTTTCATATATAAACCTGGAAAACCGAAGTGAAAAGACTTTATTAACAAACGTGAGCTCTTTGTACGATACTGAGGGATAAAGGGATACCTCTTACTGCCCGAGGAAAAAAAACGCTTCACCCTTCTTCTTACTGTATCACGCAATGTTCATGAACAACAATTTTTCATCTATCGGTCACCTTTTCGAAACACAAATGTCTTCGATAAAATTAATCGTCATTTTCAACACGTAAAGGCAGCCGAATAGCTTTCCAAAACACTCGGAGTAACAACATAACCTTCCGTGAAAGATCGCCTTTCAAAAAGTGTGATTGCACAAATTGACTTTTAAAGCGTTACTTTTTCAGGAAACATTCTTGCATTTATCTGATGAGTAAATGCAAGTGTAGGTTTCATACTTAGTTGTGATGTATACCCTTTCATTATGCTAAGAAAATAATACTGCTAACGCAGTGTTCCGTTTTCACAATGATGAATTGACACTTAATTAATTAATCAACAATCGTAAATTGATTACATTAATTGTTTCCATCTTTAGATATGTATCGCTCAGTTATACATTTTTCATTAAATTCTGTGCAAGAAATGTATGATGCTGATTGCATAAATTGTAAAAACAAGTTATTTCGTCCAGTTTATACTCAGGCTGCAAAGAAATGTAAACCTTCCCCTTTCAATCCTAAGCCCGAGTTCTTTCTCAGATTTAGATGTACACATTACCGTAAGACTTTTCGCTTAAAAATGTGTTACTTCATATGGAAATCAGTTTTGCACTGGAAAAGAAAAGATGGGAAAAAATCTTACCTTAGAAAAATATTGTTGATTTGTTTCCTGATGAAGGCCCGAAGACCGAGGAATTTACCGTAAATCCTATGCAGCACGGTTTTCAGGAAGTCTCGCTCTCGAGGGTCCTCACTGTCGAACAACTCTAACAACTGCAAATATAAGCAGTAATGTAAATCAAGAACGTCTTCAATTTTTCCTCCTCCCTCCCCCATCACCACGTCTTGCAACTTATCCCTGGACCCAATTGGCACTTATCTCGAAAACGCTCTTTACACCCCCCCCCTCCTTTAAGAACTTACTCCAAGGCAAGAAACATGATAAAGTGGTCACCTAGGGTAAATTTTGCAATGCATGTATTTTTGCGATTACTTTGCCTAGAATGTCCACTTATGAAATTAAAACTACTTAAACCGAAGAATTTCATGACTTCGGAGTGGGCAATTTATTTCTGTCGTATTACGTGCGTTAGCTGCCATATATTATACCGAATTACACCATCTTTGAAATAAAAATCATATATTCAAAACCAATTTCCTGTTGCAGTTTGACTTTGATGTTCAGCTTTGCAGTCGAGGTTTTGTTTCTGTTGGGAAACTATACATTACGCAACATACGAGTTCATTACGTTTCCATCGTCTGCAGACGGAGAAAGGTCAAAATATCATTGTAGGGACTTGTGTGCGATAGAATATCAAGGGACATTTCTCCTTTTTGTGCCATAGTATTTCTCCTCTTCTTGTAGCACTCAACCGGTTGTAATTTTGCATCAGCATATTTTTCCTTCATGAAATGTTAACAACTTAGCTATCAACCCATTCTGTAGCTTCTTTGTTTCGCTTTTTTTTTTTTGGTCCGGCACATTAGATGGCAGAAAACAAAATACAAACTGTATCATGTATTTCTCAGATCTGTGACTTCGTTCCTGAAACTGTCACATGTTTTGTTTAGAATCAATCACCAAACCGGTGAGAGGTTGTCTTTGAATCATTTACTAGTTTAAAAAGAATTCAATACTGCCATGTTTCATAAAACGCACGACTTCAATACCATTGTAACCCATATTTTTTTCGTGTTTCAATCTCTTTTAAATACTGAGGCCCGAAAACGGATTCTATTTCTTTCAGCAAAATTGAAGAAGTCAAACTTAAAAATGACTGAAACACAAAAGTGACGACAGGCTTACAATAGAACACAGGAAATAAAGTAGCTTCCTGTGCATGCTTAAAACACAAAGGTTTATATTTTCACACCTGAAAGAGAGCTGGAAAGTCAGCAAACATCTGCAGAAATAGCCTACAAACATCTTCAAATAATTTGTTTTGATGACTGAAGAGCTATTCTTTGTTGCCTTTTGGCAGTTTAATTCAACACCCTTTCCGAAAGAAAACACCGAGAGTTGCAAAATGACCCATCACGCTCAACTGCTCAAAGAAGCAAAACCCCTTTGACGAAGAAGGTTATTCAGTTAATAATCTCCCAAACTGGATCTTACAACATATCGTGTCCATAATTGACCAAGCTAATGTAGATGTCTCTGATTAGACCTTGATCCTTTATTTCCCATCGGCTCAATGCAAAGAAACCAACTTGACACACACAGGCCCTGCATAAAACACACTCTCATAATGTTCAGAAGGTAAGAAAATACTGTTACCGACAGCTAAAATGTCAATCGACCCCGGCTACTTGATTACTTGAATTGACTTCAAAAAGATTTCCTCACGTGTTCAGCTTATGCCACATTTGGCACAAAGTCAATGCTTCCACGGGTGCACAGCTACATACAACTCTCAATCATGTTATAATCAGCACTGGGTTTAATTGATTGAATCCCAATAAGTAGGATTTTGTGTTTCTGATCACGTTAAATTTCTTATCCGCAAGGTTGTGCATGATTGATTAGTCCTTCGAACTTGAAAATTTAGTTTTCTGATCATACGGTTCGGCTACGAATGAACCTTGAAAAATAATACTGTCCGAAAATATGGCACTTTGGGATTTCACCAGTTTTGGACACAGGATCGAAAACAAGAAACCCCCAAAGATCTTTGCCATCTTGGCAAATTTGGACTAAGAATGGCAAAGAACCCCCACCCCCAAAAATATGGCAATTTGCCATTTTAGCAGACTTATGTGTAATAAATAAATGTATATGTCTTAAATTATTGAGTTTTGAGACGATTACTTATAATTGCCATTACGACGATGCTATCAATTGCCCCCCCCCCCAACAATTCCAATCCCTAGATTCCACCTTGTGAGGGGGTTGTTTTGATTTTGGGATTGGTTTCGCTCCCCTGAACACAACTCTTTTCACTTGAAGTACATGAAAATTATAGATACTATCCAGGAGAATCAATCCACTGTTATGTGTAAATGGAAAGCTTTCAGATCGGCCACTTTGGCAAATGTTTCGTTACTGAAGTTGCAACTCTCGACTCCGATAAAGCTACAAAGCATTCAAGGACCAACATAAAACAGCTTCCAACCTTATTGTCATTACATTCATGCGCATCCGCAATATTTTGGAGAAAGCGACAAGTCTAATCATTCAAAGGGAATCATCATAAATTGTATCTATTCTTTAGGTATCTTGACCATACGGAAATCTATTGTCCAGGACCGGGTAACCGCATTGATCAAATTCGTGCCCGATCAGTTAACACTGGTCTTTCGAGACAGTAGTCACAACACTGACGATACGTCTTATTGTATGTAAATAAGCTCAAAACAGGTCACTGTAATCAATGCCTTGATCAATACTATCCGCATATTTAGGCACGAGAATTATCGGAAGTAGTGGGAGTAAAGATGCGACGACCTTCAGCCTCACATTTCTCTTTGTGCGAAGAAATTTGCATCGGGGCACACAAAGTCTAAGTGAACAAGTAATTACCCAGCGATGCTCTTTGCACCAAGTAAGATTAAGCCTTTCTACATCAAATACACCGACTGGAGGGATGACACACATCGTCAAAGGGAAAAACTGCTCAATGCGTGGAACAGCTTTTGCCTTTTCTGTATTTATCTCTCCTCACAATGAACAAAATGGGAACAACCATTGACTAAATGAAAGAAAGAGGAACAATCTGAATGTGTCATCTCAGAATTGTCATTGATGGAACTTCTGCTTGAAGACCCAGCTTGTGCCCCATTTGGGTTAATGTGGTAATTGTCTTTTTTCAACTTGCTGAACTGGAAGCAAAGAAGAAACCTGACGAAACTGTTATGAAAAATCTTATTTCCACTTTCCACCAAGTTGTAAACAGGTCTCAGTTGGTCACTAATATACCAACACCAAGGTTAAGACGATATTGTGGTGATCCGCTGAATGGACTGCAACCCGAAAAGGACTTTATCACTGATCTTCAGCAAGGAAGTTTAATCCAAACCGTCAACAGCTGCACCCATATTTATCGTCCACCATCAATTACTACTGCCCGCCTCTGTTAATCTAGTGGGGGCATAACACATAAACTGGACCACATATTTCACTGCATATATGGTCCTTTGTGCTACGCATGAAGTCAATTTGCCATGCAATTCTCCTGCATTTAATAGAAGTAGATCTTGAGCTGGAAAAGCATTATTAAATTTTCTCCACGCACGATTCTAGATCTGCTGTTTTGCGCTTGCCACAGCGGCTTTACGTAATTATGCCTGAAAAGAACATGGACAATCCTGCTTCTACGCAAGAAGCGAATTCACATACAAGAAACATTAAGTGACAATAGTACTTAATAGAGTAATGGGGCAGGAATGAATGCCAAACAGAGAGGGAGAGAGCCTCTGAGAGGCAAGTAGCTACGTTTAGACGGATGTCTGTTCTTGTTTCTCTCTTTACGTTGGCAGTCTACCTGGAGCAGCTGCAGACTCACAGATTACACGTGCTGACTCTGTACAAGGGCAGCTTCCGAGGCCAGGAACCAGCTTTGTTTCAGAATGAAGGAGGGATGTTCCATACAGCTATTGTGATGAGGCCTTCATACAGAGGACAGAATCATAACAAGAATGCTTAGAAGCATTGTGTCGCACCGCGCTTGAGTTTGTTTGTTTTAACTCAATAGATGTATAACTAGATGGATAGCAAGGTAGCTAGCCAGATATATAGCTTGATTGCTAGCTAGATCTAGCTAGTGAAATGGATAGTTAGCTAGACAGAGAGATGAAGAGATATAGAGAGACAGGTAGAAATAATTGTAAGTATGTTGCTTAGAATTTGGAGAACTTTTTGTTCTGGAGGGAGCACTTTTTGTTAAGAAAAGAAAAAAAAAATTGTAAAAAAAAAGGTTTGAACAAAAATTTTTTGGGGTCCTAATTTATGTCAAACTGAACCTAGTGTTATCTCATTTTCAGTGGTTATAGTAAGGGGGAGGTGGGGGGGGGGGGAGGTCTAGGGCCAAAAAATCAAAGTTGTTCAGAATAGCATGAAACATGTTTTAGTTTTTGAGTTTTTGAAATCTGATGAAATTTTTGAAATTTCTTAAGTGGCCACAAGCAAGCAAACATACAACCATACAGTGGCCACTCCTTGAATGAAAATGATTGGCCGTCGCTGGGTTCGATCTCCTTGGAAAATTAATTGTGCGATACTCTTCAACACGGGCCTTTCAGTATAAGTACCAAGTATCAGGCAGTGAAAGTTTCACCAGGTGGCTCGTTCACTCCCTTTCGATCCCCTTGCCCCCAAATTGAAGAGATTCGTGGCTGAAATTCACAGTTTCATGGCTGAAATTCATGGTTTCATGGCTATTTGGGACCCTTTGCTACCATTGCCCCCAGCTATGAATCCTGCCACAAAACCGTGAATTTTGACGGCTAAACCTTGAATTTCGGCTATGAATCTCTTCAATTTGGCTGCAAACAGCCTGGAATCGCTTGAAAGTGACTCTAAACAGCATTTAGTACTAAGATTCATCTCACTCAATCGATAAACTAGCAATTTCATTGAGAATGCTTTACAACACTTGACAGCAGTCACCAGATCTACTGTCCCCACCACCTGCATGCACAAAAGGGGGACAAATGGAGTGAAGGGAGACTGAAGGGAGCAAAGGTACTTCTACACTAGGTTCTTGGGTCTCAGGTGTCCCCACCACTTGCAAATAGAACCAGTACCCAATATACAGTCACTGAGCAGCAAAGGCCTTCATAGGTCCCCACCATGGGCCAAAAATTTCGGGGCAAAAAGTCTCAATCAACCACTAAGGTGACTCTAACGAGCGACCAATTAATAAGCAGCATAAGTAATATAATAATGCAAATTTTACAGTCACAAATAAAGCCAGAAAATATTTTCGATTGCCACTTCATAGAGAAAACGACAAGCCCACGACAATAATTCAAACTGCTCTAAACGTCTTTTTGATCGTGCCTTTCTCATAAAACAATTCCCGAACCGGACTATAAAATTCCGTGGTAGCATTAACCGACAGGGAGTGCTGATCAGTGGGCTCATTATTGCAGATCGGTGAGTGCCTCTCCTCTCACAGACCCTTACTCATATACGCCACAGAACCGCCGAGCAAAGAGGTCTCGCTTTAAAACGAAGCTGCTGTAACCCTGCAGTTCACTCGCACTGGAGCTGCTGATAAACCATTGGAACCAAACGCTTCAACAACTTGGTGGATCAGATGGGATTCGGATCAAGCCTTCCTTCTGTTCTTCCTTGAAGCCGCTTGGTACTTGTACATGTGCCCCGAACAAACACAATGGAACAACAAAAACATCAGGGAATCCGACCAATTACTTGTTGAACGATGCGGCTTGCTACCTTTCGGACGTTTTAATTTCGAATGCCAACGATGTTTCTCAATCTAATTGAAGATCACTGTTTATGTTTAATTTCCGGAAGGAATTATGATGGGGAGTCGATTCGTTAACGCAACAAACGGTGCAACAACATGACTTTCTTTCTCTAATCCAAATTATGAAACTGTTCAATGATTTCTGAACAAATACGTTTCTATGCTTTCTGTAATTTTCAATGTTAATTCTAATAAACAATTTTTTTACAACAGTAACTACTGATTTTCAATTGTGTTTCAAATACTGTAACTTTGAAATTTTTTTCTGACATTTATAGTTGGTGTGCGATATGCTGCAAAATGTTGGCGGGCGCCCATGTTAATCCTTGCACCGCTCAATGGATTTACCTACAGCTGTTTTGCTACTAAAATGGATCTACATAAATTCAGCCTGGATACGAGTAAATTTAGCATTGCAGACTGCTTGACCAGTGAAACAACACGGCTCATGGTACAGGATTTTTTTTATCTACATGTTGGAATTCTGCTCATGGCAGGAACGGGCGCTATTTCAACAAGCCGCAGAATTCCGTCCGTGTAACATTGCCGTGATAAGTGAACACACAGGAACGTCACTACCCGTTGTGACTATTGTACTTCAGCAGCTAAACCTACATGGACTCCTGAAAGCATTGCTCGTTTTTTATTATTCCCTTGTGCTATACTAAATGTCTATCCCCAAGAAGGAATTCTCCTCCTCTTCTCTGCAGCTAATTGGTTCCACCGTACGTTTGCCGAATCTTTTCCTTCCGTAATATCAGTACCATCAATACCATCTATCATGAACAAGGCAAAACGCCTATCACCTTTACCATTTAATTAACAACTACAATTCCCAGTTTTCTTCCAACTGTTGTTTATTCAGTGTATCCCTGACAGCTCGTGTATCTTTCTATTGATAGTTCACACCATGGATGAAGTGTTCCTTTTCTTCCGCACTTCCCCAAAGACGGTTACAGACAGGTCTATACAAATGCAACTACCTGATGCTTCAGCGAGGGTTAACAGAGGTGCAAACTGTCATTAAGAGTCCTAATGTCATTTCTACAGATCGTCGCACTCACACATTTAAGCCGTCCTCTCTTCCTGACACACACTTTCACCAGACCTGTCGCATTAGTCTTACATCCTTTTAGTGTCTGACAAAAATACAAATCAGTGGCCATTTGCACTGGACTAAGTGTCAGTGTAACCTGTTCAAAACGGCTCCACTACAGGCACAGTACCAAGTGATTCAATCATTCAAGGGCAAATCTTGGACGTATCACTACATGAACAGCTACACTAAACTCTTCGCATGCCGTGAGGTCTATTAACACAGAGCGTCAACGACTGCGTCAGCGTAAATTACTTGACGCAATGTATGGTAACTAATATCATGACAACTGAATTAGTTCTGCACGCATTCATTGTGTTAATATGACACTGATTGAGTAAAAAAGTTTAAGCGGATTCATTCGTCGACGTTAAGTATAAACAGATCAGTCCTTGCATCTTTTTTTTTTAAAGTGAAAAAAGGTCACCAAAACTCGGTGTAAACAACGGCCTTAATAAAGGCCATGAGACTCTCGTCTGAAAACAACCATCTTCCGTACATCCTTCGCTTTTATCAATTCCACACCTTTGGTCAGGTAAAAAAGGAAAACAAGATCCGTGATACAATGCAGCTTCACATAGAATATTCACCGTTCAGGGATCGAATTGGATCCACTGAGAATGGAGAAGTGGGAATAATGGATCATTACGGGTCGTGCTAAATGAGTGTCAATCTGTCATATCTATAGCGTAATGAATTATGATGTATATGTGATTGATTTCAGTAAAAAAATCAAAGCGACAAAAATGTCAAGGTCTTCTGTCGCCTGGGTATGCAGATGTAATGTTCATAATACACTTTTTACTGCATAAACATTTACGTTAAGACGTTAACCCCCGTGCACGGAAGCTATTGATTCAAAAGTCTTAATAATAACCAGACATTAAGAAAGTGCAATCTAAGCCTTTTAAGTTCTGGCATGCAATCTGGCATGCATGATTCATTTTATATTAACGTTGTTGACTTTACTGGTTTCCACGACAAAGACTATCTGTGATGCACAAGCAAGCATACTGGAGTGTGGAAAAAATTGACATCAATTAAATTCATTTTGGGTTCAAAATAGCGGCAGTCTTCTTTTTGAGACGGGGCAGGCAAAACAGCTTTTTCCCCCCAAATCCCCATCAAAACAGACTTGGAACAAGAAAGTCCGCCCATATCATAGCCTTCCTGGGGGGGGGGGTACCCCTGTCCTGTCGGGGGGGGGGCACCCCCTGTCCTGTCCAGGGGTTACCCTTGTTTTGTCTATGGGGTATCCCCTCCGTCCGTGCATTAGGATTTGGGACAGGACCAGCGATAGGACCAAGGGGTACCCATCTCCCCTTGTGGGGCAGACAGGCATATGTGAAAACATAACCTCCCGTCGTACTATATACGCGGGCGGAAATAAAAATACCGATAAAATTCTACCTATCTGGTTCTAATATTGTAATTGTCAACTGAATGGAATTCAACAAGTCCTTCCATCATGGGATAGGGGACTCCTCTGTGAACAGATCAACAGACAGGACCTAAAATCATAACCTTACCACAAACTAAATATGCGGGCGGTTATGGCAGCATTCTTGTTTGTACAGTTAATATCTGTTTTCTGCGAGTTCTAGGATGCAATGGCACATGGACCACCCACTCTCCGACGAGGCACCAGCCAGGAAGGAGCCCCCTTCTTCCAGATCCACCACATTGAATCATGCAATAGGGGAGAACAAGCAGTATGATTCCTACTTGAAGGCTTTCTTGTTCTGTGTATCTGTTTGTCATACGTCAGGCATATGTTACTATCATCTGATCAGGAGCAGTGAAACCTGGCTGAAGATAAGGATAGGTAACGCCAAAATCAAAAGTTGCTCAGAATCATATTTCTGTGCAAGATCTGATGAAACTCCAGATTTGGCAGCCAATTTGGTGAAAATTCTTTTCAGATAGACCACCAGAATCAGTGAAGGCCAAAGACCACATTTTACAATGTCATACATTGAAGTTTTGCCCTGTTCTGAGTGGTCACATGACTGAACACCGTTATCCAGATGCCGCCTTACTTCTGGAGGCTTTTCTCAAACTTTATTATAAATTATACAGGAATAACTGGCAGCTGCAACATTGGATTCTATTTTGCTCTGACAAACTAACTTGTTAATATCCCTACAAACTCTTGAACGCAATGTCACAACACTACAAGTGATGAGGCTATGTCTTCACATTCTTTGAAATTCTCAGAACTTCATACTTTTCTAACTTTAGCAAGAACACTTTCTTTGAAATTCTCAAAATTTTACTTCCTGTTAAAGTGATCATACTTGGTTCACTTTGGACATCTTACCTTATCCGAACCTTGTAATTTTAAAGAAAATAGCCCTGTGACGGGCTGAGGTGGTTTAAGTTGAATGTGTCAAAAAGATGTCAATTGCCAAATAATCAAACAG
>JBCAUG010522080.1:0-15002 GCA_038406175.1 Haplosyllis leylae | reverse complement strand
CAAAAAGATGTCAAATGTCAAAAAATCAAACACCTGGACTATGGAGGAGGTTCACAAAAAAAAATAAATTGACATAAAGAGGTTCACACATTGATGTCAATTTTGACGTCACACATGATGGTGACCAAAAACACTCAAAATGTCCATAGAAGGTATTTTTGATCAATTTTGATGACCTTGATATGTGATGTCTAAATTGACGTGAATATGTGGGAACCTCATTATGTCAATTTTTTTTTTGTGAACCTCCTCTATAGTCAACATGTTTGACTCATAGTCAACATGTTTGACTTTTTTATCTTTTTGACAATTTGACATCTTTTTGACATATTTTGAACTTAAACCACCTCAGCCCATCACAGGGCTATTTTTTATCTAAATGTGATCAAGCTGACAGATTCATTTACCTAACATCAACAAATCAATTGCTTAGTAGGTTGATGTAATAATCTGGGCTGTTGACAGATTGTTAATAATTGTCTAATGTAGCACAGTAGCACGATATAACCTGATAAAGATAAAAGGGACTAAGTTTTCAAAATGGGAGTATTGTGGTGGTACTGCAGTCTAACCGCCAAAATCAGGGAAATCAGATTAGAACCAAAAGTATGCATTTACTCTGTATCTCTGTGGATTACTGTAACGTGGGCGTAAGTACTTGGCAGTTACTACATTGTTGTGACTCCATCGAGTCTCGAGCCCATGACATCTTGCACTACATTCCTCCCACTTTTCTTGAGAGTCTGGGATTCTCATCGACAAGACATCACAGGCTATCCCCAGGCAAGCCAGCCCCATCGACCATTGAATCCACAATGTGGTACCACCCTAGGCCTCCTGCTTCACCCTTGGCCTCCTGCTTCAGCATGCGTAGGAGCAAACACTTCTGACACCAAATGTTGTGACTCCGTCGAGTCTGGAACCCATGACCTCTCGCACGTCAGTCCAGCGTTCTACCACTAAGCCAAAAGTCCGGACATTAGCGTCATGATTATTATTCCATTACTACTGGAATAATAAATAGTTAATACTTTTTGCCAACTTTGTTGAAAGCATTTCGACAACTGTGACTTTTCCAGGTTCAAAAGTTCAGAATTAATTTCCTACTTTTAATAATTTTCTGCAACATTGACATTGCTTCAATAACAAAGAACCGTGTACTATTGATTACCAATTGTAGACTCCAGAGGATGGCGCACAGACTCCCATATACTGTGCAGTATCTGAAGAAGTAGAAGGCATTACAGGAAAATATTTCTCTGAATGTAAATTGGCTAAAGAAAGCAATGCAGCGAAAGACGATGCTGTTGCACGAAAACTTTGGGAAGTTAGCGAAAAACTAACGGGGCTTAAGTCGGCGTAAAGCTAAGTAAAAATAAATTTCAACCTAACGTGTTGGTGCTATGAAAATAGTTCTGTGTTATGTTCTTTGTCAAAGAATAAACAAAACAAGAAAGTGGAATTTTCATAATGCAGACCCGCTATTTTTCTGGTCTCCACAGATCCATTGCATTTTTAACAGAAGCCACAAATTAAAGTATCAATCCATTCATATTTTGCAATTGGCAGCTACTCTTAACAAACTCAAACACTATCATGTTTTGTTAATGGTAGACTTTATTACGATTTCGTAATTATGAACAGGATATTTGTTGTCCAGATGGTTATCGAGAACACTTGGCATGAAAACAGTCAAGGTCACAATCATACAAAATCACACTCATACTATACGCATACATTCGACATGCCTTAACAAGATCCTCATTCAAACCAGGTAAGATCAAATAAAAATCCATGTTCATTGGTTAGGATACTGAAAAACTGTTGCTGAAGCTTTAACATACAAAAGCTGCTGCCTTCCCGAACACAAAACCGTTTAAAATCTTTGGTTCTAATGGTTTTCACCAATGAGTGGTGAAGACGAAGCAAAGCAGCCGTAAACAAATACAACCTATGGATTTCAATTAAATGAGGTACTGAGATCATGAGAAAAGTTTTCATGCTTCTGAACCAAGCTTTTGCAACAGTTTCGAGTTTCATACAACACGTAAGCTGTAACATTTACAGACATCCGCGTACACAATTAACAGAGTAAAACAACAAAACATTTTCCAAGATTATTTTAATGACCCCCTGTCTTTTTGAAATGATACTGCTTACCCTACACCACTATTACACATGAGGCTTGATAATGTATCGTGGCAGTTGTCATTCTACACGTTACTAGTACGTTGTATATATTCCGTAACGTGCAACTCGAAGCTCAAAAGAGCCGAATAAGCACACTAACGGTGTTGGTTAGTAGTTAGTAGTACATAACAAGTACCAGGCAACGAGGCAAAGGGGCACATAGCTTTTATGATATGAAATATTTAATAAAACCAACAACTGCTAAAACTTTAAAACGTTTTGCGACCAGGTGTTTCCAGTGCAACAAGTGAGTTTGTTACTAGTCTATACAAATGGGAGTCGTATGATACATGAGCCATCATAACATGTCCATTACAACAGTCAGTGATATTTTTAATCGAACTTCAGCCCAGAACGAAATGTAGGGGCACAAACCATATCTTGCGCATTTCGGTCCGAGTGAACAAAAACATTGTCCCCGATTAAGATAACTGTCCGTTGTACATGGCCGACATGTGTAGCTACATATTCACCTTAGTAATTCTCATTAGTAATTTCATCACCATATGTACATGTGTACAATCGGTCACTTAGTCCGTCCAGAATATATGAAATGATGTACATAATAAAGTCAAGTGGATACACAGATAGTGTACAGAACAAGAAGCTGAGCTACACTGACTCACTCGAGTGTTTTGAACAAAAACGGGCTGTCTGACAATCATACAAAATCATTCAGCCAAATAAAAGATCAATATGTACCTTCCAAATGGTAAACATATTAAACCTCGATATAAATGACGTCAGAACTAAAATTATAAAATACTATTTTTATCAACAACGAGATTACTTCGATAATAAATAAATTAAAATAAATACCACACGCTAAGACCTACTTTACTACAATCCATAATAAATATAAGTATAAAATATACGCCATGTTTGATGGAATTAGCACCCTATTCAAGAAAAGGTGACTACTGATGTAAATTTCATTGCTTCTATCAAAACCATCTGCATGCATCCCTCATTCAAAACCTTGCATACCCTACTGTTTACTATTACACATGTAAAGCAATGCAAACAAATCCACTTTTAGAGCTGCAAGTATCTTACAATATGGAATATACATTGCACAATTAACCCTCAATCACAATGCTGCATTTGTGGTAAAACGTACTAGACCAAAAAGGCAAGAAATTTCCCTAGATGAAGATTATCATTAAAATTTCAGTCCCGTTCTCAGACCATGGCGACTTCTTTGTTCACCAGCCCAGGATTTTGACTTCAAACGAAACTTCTTCAAATCGTCTGTGTGATTCTCATGCAGCATGGGAGTGTACGCCAAGGGTTCACACAAATACTACAATACGAAAAGACATTTAAATTGTAAAACTTGTTAAAAATCATAACAAAATCGTCTTTCTTATTTGCCGAATGATTAAATTTACCAAGTACAAGTAATGCCCTCACCTTTTGATTGTAATAGAATTCCTTGTAACCTTTGTCGAGAAGGTATATTTCAGGGTAATGTAGAGACGGATAACTACTGACTTTTCTGTCCTGTTCACGAAGGAACCTAGACATATTCGGGCCTCTATTCTTGGAGAATTCACAATGGAAAATAATAATCTGACGTTTTGAGCTGTCCTTGCAGATGTAGTCTTTGTGTTCACTCCTTTGTAAAAAGTTTTTCAACAGAGCATCTCTGGTATAAATGTTTGTGGCACCTGAAAATATCAAAATCGTCAATATTAGCAACTAAAAATATCAAAATTGCCAATAAATGTACAACTTAAGCATCATTTTTCAGTGTTCGACGAATGTAAACAAACCTTCTATATGGCCACCTTCATATTCGTATGGATATCTGGCATCTACGATGACATACTTTTCGACAACATGATCATATTCTCCTCGTAATAGCTTGGCCATCGTTTGATGAGAGATTGATTTGAGGTCTGCATGACATCCTTGGACAGTTGGCAAACAATATTCCTGAGATGAAAAAAAAAGAGAGAGAGAATCAGTTTGCTGGTAAATTTTATTATTATATGATATCAATTAAAAATTATTCGCTGTATTTTTATAATATCCATAAAAATATTTACCCTACTACAATCGCCTATGAGATCAGGCTGACTGGCGGCTTGATTAACTGCGTGTTTGATTTCAGCCTCCGAATGAGATCTGCGTAACCTACATTTGGCTGGTGAATCCACCTGTAGGAAAAAGGAAACTGGTGTTATAGCTGTTATCTTGAATTTTAAAAAATCTGGCCAGTGAATAGACAGGTAAGGTGTGGCAAAATATCCAAACACACTTACCTTTGGGGATTCAATTACACTTTTTCTTCTTTTGCACAGGCGAAGTGGGGTGAGTTCTTCGTCATTGCAAGGCTCGGAGCGTTTGAAACTACACCTGCGAGGACTAATCGCCTTCTTGTTGATGGTAAACATTGGACTACATGATGGGCTGAATACACTGCTATCAAGACTCGGGCTGGCACCATAGGCGAAAGATTTGGACCTGTGAATTCCTCCTCCAAGTGGATCGCTAGGCGATCGGAACAGACCTCTTCTTATACTCTGCAAATATCAAACATAAAAATCAATCCACAATCATACTCGCGAATGCATATCATACAATATGATATCACACAATATGTCTACTTGTAAATACTGTCTTCAATAATAAATAAAATCTTACCGATGGTCTTTGTTTGATTTCAAAACTATCATCTAGCTGGGACTGTAGACGGCGAACACATTTGTGCGTGCTGGAAGGTTCTTCAGTTTCATCACTAGAATCTGTGGGTATACTGATGTTAAGTACTGGAGCATTGATCAGTTTGTCTAGACCTGATGGGGCACCACTTTCGGGTGCATCATTGTCAATATCTTTCAACTCCAAGAATCCTTCGTCTCCCTCATCATCGACAGGACTGCACGTCAATGAAGACCTTCGTAGCTTCACTGGGCTCATTTTCTGGAGAAAAAGTAACGACCGTTGTAGCATTCTTTCCAGGGTGAAAGAAGTGAAAATAAATAGATAATACAGAGTTACGAACACTCAAAAAAATACTTACATGACTGGAACGCTTTGGTGAGGGTGAGGGAGACAGTATGCTGATGAGTTTTCCCTTGAACGTCGGACTCTCCTTCACAGGAGAGTACTTGAGTGGCGAGTTAACAGTATCGTCGCTGTACACTCTGTGTCGTCTTGGTGCTGGCGCGATGGGGAACTTGAACCCATCTTGCGATTTTGAAGGCAAGTCTAGGCCGACTCCACTATCCTGAAAAGAAAAATTTTGCATGTACAGCTGACAACAACACGATGTCACATGACCATGTATTTTACTAATACCTCGTCATTGTTTTTAAAATTCAAGCAAAAAGTACCTGAGAGTTGGTATCATCTGCGCCCACCACAAATGTCGTATTAGCCTCTGCGAGGGGAGAGCTACAACGGATGCGATCAGCATTTCTAAACAAACACTTGGCTGGTGATGCATTTTCTTTGTCTTCTACTGACTCTGGTGGACAACTAGTGGACGGGGATGATCCAAAACCGCAGAATGGCGACTACAAATACACAAAGCATTGTTATTATTATTACAGTAATCAGCTTTATCAGTGTAAGAAAACGGAAAGGAGGCCTAGAGGGGATTATATAGAAAACAAATATTAGACCAAACTTGTTAACTACCGTTCATAATATTACTGTGTGACGGCTTACTTCTGAACATCGTGTTTTCAAAACTAAGCACTGGTTTTCAACTTTACAAATCCAAAAACATATTGACAGAAGATTACGCTCGAAGGTTGGTTGACTCTTGAGATGCAAGTACATAAGGCATAGATTCGCTACTTAGATATTTTAGTGTAATTTGCACAAGGGTGTGCACTTCGGATAACTGAAGGAATACAGTCACACTATTACCGTGCCTTGGACTGAGAACGCAGCGACTAATTAAGAAAACATACTTAATACCCAGACGAAAACTAATCTCCATATATAAACACGAGCTATACAACATTAAAAATTAGCTGATTTAGAGCTAATTGTAGGACCCCGCAGTGAATGGAGTTTCAAATTTAAAGTTAAGGGGTGTCTGTTTTCCTTCCCCTAGCCCAGGTCCTTGGGACTAAAAACACGACACTGTGGCTAAGTGAATATAAATACTATATTTAAAGATATTTGCGAAGAAAATTAAAAATGAAAATATCAATTAATTATTTATTCATAAAACTAAGCATAGTTATGAAGTTATTCCTTCGGGACGACACCACCTTATTTTTTTTCTCAAAAAAGGCCTTAATCAGGTACATTTAAGCCCACATAAGGTCTCATTGTTATCTCTGCATTCTTGCTGTGAACAATGCTGCGCTAGCATTTGTACCATTGCTGCATGTTCACTCATTAAACTGGCTAATATTCCTTTTCAATTGAAATCGAAATAAGAGTTTAAAATAAGAAAGAATTCGTTGGGCTATCTCATCAAAATTTATGATAAATAATCAATCATGTTATCAGAGTTTCTGCTCTTTATGGCCTTCTTTGTTTGCACAAAATGATATTGATTTTAACTTTTGAAAATGATGCATTACACAGTCACGCATCCTTTGACATTTTCCCCGCTATTCGACTTGCTAGAATGTTTCGAGTGCGTCTGGGTTTGCGAACAGATGTGGCAGAATTAGCTTTGCTTTACACGTTAATACTTCAGATAAAGATGCCAAGCCACATGTGACTTCGTTAAAAATTACATAAGTGACCAACCCTCTTAATTACAATATATGCAAATTTAAACGACTAAATACAATGCAAAAAGTACCACAGGTACAAGTAGTTCATGTAAAAGCTAACATATATTGTACGTTTAGAATATTCAAGGGAACTTAGAGCAGTCGATATATGAAGCGATAATGTTTCATCTGTTTATCTTGATATAATTATGGGTTCCTTATCATCACATCTCGTCCTGCGAAACGTACTCAAGTTCCAGACTTCAAACCACACATTCACGCACACACTCCGGGAGAACGTTACATCACCCCTTCCCATAATCAAAGAGAAAACAATACTCACAGGCATAGCCTTGAAGCGCGCATAAGCTGAGCTCCGACATTCTGATCTTTTGCTGTATGACCTGAAAATATAAATATTGAAAATATTACTGTCAGAAAATAACACCGGTAAATGTTTCGTTACTTTAACGACGTCACAGGAGTAACGGGTTTCCTGTCATCACCAAACTTGCGTTGATGGAACAAAGTATGCAAATGAAATGCAATCCCTTATCACTTATTTTGTCGACGGTACAGAAGTACAATGACTTACCATTGTGCAAACGACAATGAAATCGCTCCTGAACATAGCTCCTCTGGTTTTGGAGATGATACTAAAGTTAAAGCCATAATCTCCTGGTGTTACATGTACTGTAGATGATCACAAAACAAAAGATGAAGACCCTTCTGCACTGACTAGGTAACAAAGACTAGAAAGAAGTGGTCGTAATCGAGCACTATGTTGTGTCTAAATCACATTACAAGCTAACTAAAGCATCCTAAGCTACCAAAGTCCTAATCCTGCTAGGAAAACATCGTGGAAAGTGTCAAAAAGGGTCAGAAAATGCACAATTTCTGATCCCTTTTCCTCCACCTCTTTGGCCTATTTAGACCCCAAGCCAAGCTATCTTAGTAGGTTGCGGGGAGTGCAGCACACACATTGAATTTAGAGCCATTTATGTAAATGAGGACAAACTGGGGTCAGAGCCTCAGTCTGCATCCCAATAACCAACATGATTGGTTCAAACTGCGTTTCTGAAAGTGCGTTCATAACAAAAAACACGTGGCTTCTTGGTTAGACTGCATCTCAAGAATGCATGCACTTGATTGAAGCATTTGCATTTGGCTCAGTTCGCATTTGCAAGTGTAAAAACCGGACAGGGACACCTTGGCATTCAGGCGGTGTCACACAGGGCATTTCCTTCACCCTAAAGACAAGCTTTTTAAATTTGCCTTGGAGCTACAAACCAATGGTCTCCCATTACAAAAAAAACATTCTTGATGCATTCAACTGCAAAAAGCATTCAGTTCCATGTAATTTAAATGTCAAGACACGTCAGCCATTATTATACACCAATGAACGTTGCATACATCTTTTAATAACAAAATGATCTTTATTGTCGGTGATTAGCACTGTTGGTTTAAAACAAAAGTTCTTTCTTATAATATTAACTAGGCAGAGCTCAAAACTACAAATGAGGCTATTGTTGAGATCAAAGGATAGCAATTCGAATCTTTGGCCATCGTCTTTCTTCAGTTGTGATTGATCTGCTTATATCTTGTCACCTTTGCCCAGACTTGATCATAGTTAACCCCTATGACTATGTCTCCCAAAACGAGAGCTGGGGAAGGCATCGCAATGTGATCCCAACATTAAAGGAAGGGAACCAAATTTAGAATGTTCATGGTGTCACCAAGAAGGAAAAAAAAAAACAACATGTAGCATTGGAAACTGCAAACCATCAAATCTTGGATGAATGCTAAGAAAAACCTGTCGTTTAAGGCAACAGACTTCAAAGGAACAAGTTCTTTCATAGGCATCTCGTTTCCACCTGTTTACCAGTCATTCGACACTACCGAACAGAACTTTGCAACACTTTTTAAGAAGCCAATTCAAAAGCCCGAACAAATTTTCTGAAAACTAACCACAGAGTTAATCCCTTTTGATGTGCAGCAAATGTTTGAGGTATAAGGCTAGATCCAAAGTAATGCGGCTGATTTATCAGATAATACCCTGATGGAACGATTAATGTTTCATAAATATTCAATAAGTTAATCTCAGATATCATTTTGTGAACATGATCAAATGCGGGTCAATGTACAAATGAAAACAAAAAAATCCCAAAATTAAATTATGATAAATGAAGACTTGCGTCGGGTGTAAACATTCATAATATTTTGAAGAATGCCCAATGACCCTTCCGTTTTTAAAATTTGAATTCCCTAACCATCATCATGAGCTTAAGTAACCTGGTCACACAAAAAATTTTAATCCATTTGGTTCATGTCATTACATAACTACTATACATTATTCTGTCAATTATCCTTGAAACTAAGATAATAGAATTAAGAGATATAGACGGTCTCGAGTATCACTTTTGGCAGATAGTAATGTGGGGTTTCAGGTGCCGAGGGTCCCACCGAGTGACGGTAGCTTTATCTACCTAATGTTGGCCCATACCATCTGTCAAACTTCACAATATGTTCGAGCTCAAACCTTTAGCTCCAGCCATGTAAGGACCTACTTTAGGCACAATTGCATAACCATTCGCATTTGTAATTTTTTTTTAAAAGGTACCCTTTGGGGATGTTAGAATTTTCACCTTTAAAGTCTGACCGCAATAAAGTTTTATGTTCGAAGATTTATAGTACATCACTAATGCGTTGTTAATCTACCCAAATTACACAATTTCTGTGAATTATTTTGGAGCAGGCTAGAAGCTCTATTGACTTGTCATTTTTATGAAAGTAATGATGTAACAATTCTGCGATCCGAATGCATTTCACAATCAAAGTGACATTCCATTTTGATACATATTTATTTTACATGTATTAAGTAATCTGTCCAAAACTCATAATGTTTAAGCTCTTTTCATGAAAGTAAAGAAATCAAACAAAATATTTACACTGTATCCTTTACCATTTTGAAGTACCGGTACTTTTCTTTTACAGAGGTACAGAACATACAATGAGTACTCACCTTTCAGAACTGTTGCTGTCTTTCAACAGGGTTCCAAATCTGTGAAAATAAATAAGGCTTACGAGTATAAATATGCGTCTCTGCATTAATTTCTTGATACTTACAAGTGGATATACAACAATTCAAATAACCCTACGAACATTCTATAAACATTTACAATTTGCTGGATAATTAAAAATTAATCTCAGATGAATTAAATTTTAAATTATCTTAACCCCGTCGAACGCAAAAGATCCAAAGTGGTCAGCATGACCATGTTGTAAACTGACGCAAGCTGAATTTTAAATTCTTTTTAAAATTATCCGTGGTGAAATGTAATCCTGCATTAAGTATATCCCAATGTGTATATATGTGTTTAAAGATTCAGGCTTAAATCCATTACGTTCTAATGAAATTATCCAAGTTCCTTCTAGGAGTGAAAGGAGAGGATGTTTCCATCTTGAGCGTGTTTCTGTGAATGACTCCTTCGAAACAGTAGCCCCGATACTTATAGGCATTCCACGCCACTGCTGACTATAAGTAATTTAGGCCCCTTCACAGCCCAATGGGTAACAGCTGATTAAAGTTCACTCGATTTGTGGCCAAGTATGGTTAAGACAATAGCACGTCCTTGCCAAGACAATGCGGTAAACAAATAAGACAATGGATCTCCTTGTAGGGTCCGTCGCTCCGTCACACGTGGAGCTTGTGCTATTGGTTCTCGCAAATTTGAACACCGCTCCAACCACTTGTTAGTGAAGGTTTCACAGCTGCATGCTTATTGATGACCAAATATGAGGTGCGGATATGCCCCATAGCACAAGTGAGGGCTCGCCTAAAGAATACCCCCTGCATGGGTTTGCAATTATCTCCATTGCTGATAATTAGCCAAAATTCCACCGCAGTTGCAACGTTTTCTTGACAACACATTCAAACTTCCTACCATATGATATGGGTTTGCGCAAACTTCATAATTAATGTCCGTAATATTAAACAAAATAGGAACAATTTTTTTCCGCAAAGGTTCCAACTACACGTGGATCGGAAGAAAACAACAGTCATGGTGTCTGACTAACATGCTGTGAAAAATTACTGCAGTTATTTTCCCATAAAACTGCAATATTGGGCATTATTTCATCAAAAAAAATTACTTTTGAAATTTGCCGTAATTTGACAACTAATTACTTTTTCTCGGGCACAAAACAATTATTGTTTTGGAAAAATGTTTGGTTTAATTTTCCTGTCCTATAGGATTGACAGGAGGCGGTCAAAGGACCAGTATGTTTTAAAATATATTTGCTCTCTAAGAGAAAAGATGGGTACTCAAGGGATACAGTTCCACTGTCACCGAGAATATTTCGTAATACGCTCGGCATTCAATCTTGGCCGTATTACCTTAAACCTCTGCTCTAACCGCAGGCTTCTCCCAGAACGAAAAGACGAATAAGAAGCATTGTATAACCCTTATTTCAATATTTTTAATTGGGAATGGAAAAAATGTAAGGTTGGACACAACTTTTGTGTAACGTTATGTAGACACCCCAACTCTATTAAAGAACTTTTCAGCATAAATTAGTTCTTGTAAATTTAACAAAGACTTCCGTTTTCAGAAGATAAATATTTTACTCTGGGAGGTAAAAAAAAACCCTGTCCATTTTATTGGCAGTTTACATGTCAAAACTTCACAGGTTAACTGGTATCCTAAAATGTTGGGTGTCTAAGGTAGATAAAATCCAGGAATAGTTTGAGGAATAATCAATATGCAGCTGAATAATTTAGCAATCTCAAATTGTGGTACAGGCATATCAACACACGATCCCACGAAATTATATTTTGTGTTCTACTCAAAATACAAGGTGCTGTGCACTTTTAACATCACCAGTGCTTCAGCAGTTGATAAAATTTACCTATTTAAAATGTAAATGTGATAATGAAGATATATTATGAAACGTCCTGGGTAACTTGTGTTCAGTATGAATATAACACCTGCATCGCACAAGGTGAAAACAAAGTTTACATGGCTCTTCCTCTTTGGTGACAGGAAGGTTTTGTCAAACCCGCATTTAAAAATTGGGACCCATAACTCAATCGACTTAATTACACTTTGGGCAGCTGCAACTACAATTAGTTCAGACACTGTTTCCATGCGAAGTCCCTGTTTCAAAGACAACAAATTGAAATTACATAAAAGTGTAAAAGTGACCTGCTCAGATCTCGTAGTTAAATTGGAATTGTTAAAAATATTTGGAATCAATTATTGCTCAGCATAAGATGGAACAAGCGTTGAAATTGTTAACAAGCATCCAGACTCAATTGCTCAGATATCTCTTCAAATAGTCTACGTTTCTCTTGTAATTACGAGAACAATTTTAAAAACCATTCCTGGTAAATATTTCCATTAGCGGCTTTTGAAGCTGGACGTTCAAAATGCACTGGGAGGTAATTTCATCATGTATTTTCGTTTCACTGAACTTTTATGCTTTAGTGCGCTGCATTAACAATGACAGGCATATTACTGTAATTACAAACCGGGTATATATTTAAAAACCGCCTCTGTATACAACCAACGCAGCGATGGCACTAATCTTACATGTCGGTAAACTAATACCTATGTATCTAACTGAATATTAACAATGGTAAATGCTGCACTGGGGCAAAAAATCAACCCCTTCATACATAGGTTTCTCGTAATCTTGGTGTTAAAAGTATAATTTCTATTCATGGCGGGTGCTACAAAAAGGTAACTTCTTTGAAAACCTTCATTTCCTTATGGAACAAATCTACATATTTGCATTGCATCATTAAATTAGGCCGCATTTGGTGCACGCTGATCAGGGGCATACATCAGATTTGTCCGTGGTATTTAAATCTTACTTAATCGACAACCAAATCTAATGGTCTATTCAACATTCAAACTTAATGAATAACCAGGTAATCTAGATTTGTTCTTCTCTCGATAGATTTCTTGCCCTATGTAGAGTTAAGTAGAATACCTCGTTGATACCCTTTACACTCTCACAATTAAAACCTTCAAAATTTCACCCGACCCAGCCCGGCTTCATTAACAGAGATTGTTCCAATGAACATTCATTTCACTGTTTTTACCTTCAAATTACGTTGATAGCTATCGATCAGGTAAAGTGTAAAATGGTCAAGGAAACAATCGTATTTTCTTGAACGTGCATTGTCTGCAGAAGTAATCCCATTTACGCCAGGACAACAGCGATGACATGATCGGCCAATAACCACGAGTAATTTTTGAAACTATTTTTTAAAATGATAATTTACTGCCGTTTTAAACCCGAGAGGGGTTCGGTGTTGGAACAAAACTATTTTAACGTATTTTTTAAATATGGAAACTGGGTAAGTTTTTTTCATGTACACTAGTGTGAACGAAGGCTTAATTGTGCGGAAAACATCCCAATGAAAGAACAACACATTCCAGCTTCACAATGAGAGGGAATTTGTCACCTCTTGTTTCAATCAATAGCAGAACACCACTTGTACGCTTTGATGCTTCTTGTGTAGCAAGGGAATTTCACCTTCTGTCTTCGAAGAAAAAATCAGACAGTGGTTATCTCACCCAGGCTTGTACAGACCAAATAGGTACAACACCTATTTATTTTTGGACAAAAACGGGCAAATGGAAGGAAAACTCTGCTGTTACGTTAAAGATGTGAAAAATTGGCCAAGTCCTTCACTGGCAAAAAGAAAAATTATCATGAAAGGTCACCATGCATTTTTAATTGTTTTTAACTTGGCGTCAATAATCACATAATAATTTCATTAAATGCAAGTTTATTTTGCAAATGATTGCAAGAAATGTCTGCGAGTGTCACACCAAGTAAAATATCAACCTTGGGCCTCTGTCACTGATCCTATCAGATTTTGTATTTTTAATTTATGGTTCTGTTGACGTTACGAATTATACGAAAGTAATCTAATTTGAAATATAAATATGTAAGGACCAGCCCGCTGAGGTCAAATATGTCAAGATGACCCGTAGAAGTAGATGCTTATCAGACATGCTTCACTACATCACAATGGATGCCGCACGTGCCAGAACCTACTTCTTACAATACACCTTCTGGCACAAAGTACCTTCCAAGGCTTAAATTTGAGAATGGCACAAAGTACCTTCCAAGGCTTAAATTTGAGAATGTTCCAAGAACAAATGAAAATATGTGACCCCACTAGGAAATAGGCTACCTAAATGAGTTTTGAAAATTCAGCCAGACATAATTGGACCTAGAACAAAACCATGGAATAAGGCTAAAAGTTCATGTAAATTACAATAACATTTACAAGTGCTACCTTAAACGTAATTGTTGATGGAGTTGCCATAGAAACCAGGCTAATGCATAATGCGTGTTCAAATTCAAATGTTGTGAAAAGTGGAGGATGTAATACCTTGTGCGGAAACGGGGCTTAAAGATATAATGGTAAATTCATCAAAGATTTTACATACAGGTCAATGGTCGTTTTGGTCACCATAAAGACTTCGTAAACATGCAATACAATAATGGGGTGATTGGAATTGTATTGTAGTCAAGTGGAAACTATAGGACACATTTGCTGCATTCATTGAATGGCACATTTTGAAATTTAGCATTTGCGTTTACCCCTGCAAAACCATTCCAAATGGCATCACAATGTCGAAACAGGTACAACTTCAGTGCTGGATCGCACAACTGCACTCGGTCACAGATGAATGTCATTCATTTTGGTTACAATGGAACATGTTGCTTTGGAATGTGTACAAACCCTCAGTCTCAGTTTTACCAGACGACAGGCCACTGAAAGTTATGTTCTTATCAATAGAACAATACCCAATCTGAAAAAATAACCCAAGTAATCAGTCCGAGGGCTGGGTTGGCTGCTCACAAAGCAAGACCAAGGTGATGGTTCCTATTCTAACACAGCTTCCCTTTCTATCCCATGTCAACAATCCTTTTCAAGCAAAATATTTTTTTAGGGAAAATTTTTTTCGTGTATCCTGTACGTCTGAGTTAGTGTTTGAGTTTCCAGCCTCTGTTTCGTTCTACAGACACTGTTCGCGCCTAAGTTCACAGTGTCCACAGCATCTGTCAATCATTCTGGGCTGGGTCCCGGCATTTTGGACA
>JBCAUG010521969.1:0-15004 GCA_038406175.1 Haplosyllis leylae | reverse complement strand
TACTCAGGTCCGGTCCGGGGGAGAGGTACTCAGTCCAGCCGGGGGGTACTCAGGTCCGGTCCCAGAGGGGGTACTCAGTCCAGCCAGGCGGAGGGGGTACTCAGGCTGAGTACCTCCCCCCCGGACTTGCTATGCCACAGTCAGTATGCCCCTTGCATTCACGCAGAAGGACTTTCTTGTTGTGTATGATCTTGAGCGTTCCAATAATGAACTTTCACCATTCAATATCTCGTTCCCAGTTGGCATCACAAAGGATAGTTTATAGCCTTATAAATTTCATTAAAATAGCCATCGCCGACAGATGTATTTTGATTATTTTAACAATCTGAATCACCTCTGTACCGGTAGAGATCTGACATTTGCTTCATTCGATCCGCCATTTCTACTTTTCCAGGCGCAACTGTTATAGCCTGTTTACGCTACCTGAGATTTCCACTTTTGAAAGTGCTCACTTTTTTGGTGTTACAGTTTTTAATGACTGTATCCGTTGGTAGGTACAAGGGGTCCTCCTCCCGTCTTTGGACCCAAAATCTTTATTTTTATGCAGTTTCCGAAAATAAAGGTCGAATAATCTGACGCTCAAACCCACTCCGCCTCTCCTTGGTGATGGCACGCTTTCAACCCCGCCTAAGAAGTTCTGGATCTACCCTCGCTGTCTTTTCAAGTGTGCACGATCAGTATTCTTAGAATTCAGTTCTCACCTGGACTTGATTATTGGGATGTCGACACGCCCATTCTTTGATCACGTCTCTCACAAATCCCTCTACGTCGTTTCTTCGTGCTGCCTTTAAATTCCTTATTTTTTCTTCCTCAATATTCATGTATCCAAGGGCGATTGATTCTATGCTGGAACAAGATATGGACTGTCCCAAACGGACGTATTGATAGTTTGTTAGATTCCTACTAGTATCCATATTACTTGCCATTGTTTAAATCTATTATTTGTTACTTAAAGACTTAGAGTTTAGGTTTCTTCCGTCTTCAATGTTTTACCAAAATGGCGGAACTTAATGCATGCGGCAACTAATGTCGCAAAACGCTGGCTTGAGCGTCTCACCTCGGTGCACAACCGTCGTCTGCTGGTTCCCGCCAGTCGAGATTTGAATGCTTAAAATATGTTTTCATTATCTGTGTTATTTCAAGCTGTTGATCACACCATCACACCAAAAGTTTTGACAAATATTTCCGTGCAATGAGTTTGGAAAACTGAATCATTAAAAACGGAATTTACTTCAAAAAAAATATTTTGCTTCTGGGAAAATATATTTTGATTAAATATGACAAGGCTTCACTCACTTTCGAGAAAGTTTACCTGGTCTCAAACTTCAGAGTGTTTCCGTATCTTTACTGTGCACATTTTATAATATTTTTCAGTACAGTCTATTTTGTGATGTCTGGGGTGGGACACCACAGTTTAACAGCCTTGTCTCTTGAGACAACTTTTTCTCAGTCGTACTCGAATTTTTCGCAATTAGCACAAAGTTACCACTGATGGCAATGCTGGCATCAGAGATTTTGACAACAGAATAAAAACTTCTGTTGAAGTGCAGTTTGATCATTGTTGTATCAAGATGTTAATGTTCAAATTTGCTAGCTAAAGTATCTTGTGCTTGTAAATCTACTATCTTTTTTATCAATGCTCTATGAAAAAAACTGAGATTAAGATCCCATAAATAACACATGCAAAGATGGCTCAGAAGGTTAATCTTCAGGTATAGCCTTCCTGAGGGACTGGATTTTGCAGCTGCAAAGAAGAATAACAACTTTATGTTGGGTATGAAAAGAGTTGGCTTAGTTACATAATTGCTGGCTCATTAGAGTCAGCTTATTGATGATAAAGGGGAGCTCAGGGTGTCTTGGGACATGGTGGAGGGGAGCCTTTAGCACTTTTATGATAAGTAGGCCTACTTTACTGTATTGTGATTGGTTAGAATCTGGCATTTGGAATGGGGTGACGGAAAATGACCAATCATGTTTTAGTATTTAAATGAGCTCAGGGACTCATAATGGCTCGGGGTGGCTCATGATGGCTTGGGAAAGCTCATGATGGCTAGGGGTGGCTCATGATGGCTTGGGGTTGCTCATTATGGCTTGGATTGGCTTGTGATGGCTCAGGGTGGCTTATGATGGCTTGAGGTAGCTCATGATGGCTTGGGGTGGTTCATGATGGTTTGGAGTGGCTCATGATGGTGCAGAATGGCTTATAATAGCTTAGGATGGCTTATAATGGCTCAGGGTGACTCATGATGGCTCATGATAGCTCAAGATGGTTCATGATGGCTTCAGGTAGCTCATGATGGCTTGGGGTGGCTCATGATGGCTCATGGTGGCTTATGATGGCTTGAAGTGGTCATGATGGCTCATGATAGCTCAGGATGGCTCGAGGTAGCTCATGATGGCTTGGGGTGGCTCATGATGGCTCACAGTGGCTTATGATGGCTTGAAGTAGTTATGATGGCTTCAGGTGGCTCATAATGGCTCAGGGTGGCTCATGATGGCTTAGAGTAGCTGATTATGGCTCAGGGTAGCTCATGATGGCTTGGGATAGCTGATGATGGCTTAGGGTGGCTAATGATGGTTTGGGGTGGCACATGATGGCTTAGGGTAAGGACTGTTAAGGAGTGTTAAGGGCCCATCTACCCAGGTACCCACCCAGCACCCACCATGACATCCACCCGTAATGTGTTCCAGTTACAATTTGATAAATACCTAAACAATTTTGAGGTTTCACAAAAATAGGAGTTAACCTATGAGGTTTCAAAATGGATTAGGTCAATTTTAGGTCACATATCAAGGTCATCAAAATCACTCAAAAAGACATTTGATGAACTTTTTTCAAATTGCAACTGGAACACATTATGGGTTGGTGCTTTGGTGGGTCCCTCAGTGGGTAGGCAGGTGGGTGGGTGGGAATTTGGGTGGGTGAGTGTTAGATATAACAAGTATTAAAGTCTCATTAATATTAAATGTATTAGATCTATGGATTGGTGGGTGGGTATTTGGGTAGGTGGGTGCATGAGCATTTGGGTGGGTGGGTGGGCATTTTTATAACAAGCATTTAATAAGCAATTTTGATAGAAACATGTTCTAGATCTATGAAAGTTTCAACTTGCCATTTTTTTATAATATCCAAATATTTAATATAAAATCTTTGACAATTTAAACTAGATCTATGTCTTCAAAATACAATGTCATTCTATGACATCACAATGTCATTGTGAAATTGACATCATATTGTTACCAAGCAATGAGCCAGCATTGAGTTTACACGCAATGCTCATTACATCATTTTGTTGCTCATCCACCTTGTTTAACAAATGGCATTAAAAAAAATAATCATTGTGGAGGTGGTCATGATGAGGGCTATGAATCTAGCTTTATGACCAAATGTTAAATGTATAATTATTTAAACATTAGAAGTGGTATCTAGTTGGGCACATGTCTTTTCTATGCCAAGGATGCTTCAGCTCCTTAATATATCTGCTGGGACAAGGTGTCAATTTGTATCAGAAACTGCAGTGAGGCAAAACAGCTCAGAGAGTGATTTCAGAGCACCTTTGTATGCCAGCTACTCAGTTATAGAAAACAAATACCCAGTTGATAAGCACTTCTATTGTGTTACCAGTGAACACATTAGGAGGCAATTGGGTATAAGATGAAACTCTTTAGTTTAAGTCCCAGGTCGTTTCACCATTATTCCTGAGAGAAATATAATTCGACATTCAGATTTTTGTTTTGAATTCCGACACCGAAATCCTGTGCAAACAGGCCAATTGTATTTTAATTTGCAACAGTTTCATAACACTGGAAACTTTAAAGTAAATGCAATTGAATGTTTCCTGCTTATTTAAGGGGACAAGGTAGATGGGGGGATGGTGGTCATATGTTTAGGGTTCAAGTATTACGGCAAGTTTGATAGTGATCAGGCCCTCAGTTCCTAAACCTCAAGCGTAGGATAGGTTTGAACTTGTAAAAATGGACCGGTGTCAAGATATAGTGGAATACTCAAGGTTTATTCATACATTTATTGAAGTGGTATCGCACTTAACTAAAGGCTGGAAATATCCAGTTGAATTCAAAGTTCAAGGAGTGGCGTTACTCCGTCCTATTTCTAACATCAGAGCTATGAAGAGCTTATCTGTCGTATAACGCAGGTAGAAATGCCTTATCTGATATAGAACAGTTAGTTTCCTACTTTGTCAATAATAAAATGTGCAAGTCAAGTGTACTTTCAGGTGTTCAAAACTTAGAACGGGGCATATATGTCTCTTTGCGTTTATGAAGACTGCGTCAGCTTTATTGAGCAGGTCACGGGTTATCAAATGAGCAAACATTGGGACATTCACAATGCCTTCTTCAGTTTCTGATGTTATTTATCAGAAATGTTCTACCTAGAAAATAACTGTAGTTTCAACCCTTGTGCGTCAATTTTAGCTTACAATTCTACTATGTGCACTTTGATACGGAACAAATATGTAATGAACATATTATGACATTATGAGGTGTCAAAATATTTTCATGCAGTTTTCGGGAAAATTGGGAAATCTGGATCCGCCACTGGATTGTAAAAGAACTTTTTATTTGATTTTCACTTAGGGAATTGCCATGATGAGAGGTGTAGAAAGAAATTCTTGTTAGAAATTTGGTACATCTCGGCAGAATATATCATAAACTATGAAATTATTTAAAACTATTGACAATAATATCTAATAAATAATCATTGACCAAAAGTAGATGGTGTAACTTTATTTAACAGAAATAACAGACTTACAGGTCAGGCACGGTTAATTCGAACTGATTCATCCGCAAGGTTTTGCTTTGAAATAGGTGGAATTCGAATTATCAGTGCATTAACTGATAAGACAGTGTGATATAGAAGACTTTGAATTAAGTGGAACTTCGTATTAACCATGTTCGAATTAACCGTGTCCAACCTGTATCAAAATATATGACAGTTTACTTGCTACACAGGTAGCGGAACTTAAAACAAAGGCATATTTCCGTTAACATTGACAAGGGGTCTTATCACATAGTCCCATGTCCATAAATGTATTTGCAAAACACTTCAGACGGGAGTGACTATTTTAGATTAATCTGAGATGTATAGTTTTGCTTTACATTCTAGTTAAAATATCTAAAAATAATCATATGTTAAAATGTTTACCCTTGAAGTGTTCCATGTTACTCATGTAGCCCAATTAATTCATTAATGAATGTTCAAATCTTTCTTTATGTGTCAAAATTTCTGTGCAGATAATATTTTAAATATATTATGCTTCTTTGGCTTATCACCAACAAACGTCAACATTTGACGCTCATTCTGTCTGATTTTCAGTGCACAAATTACAATCGATTAAATATTTTGGTGACCCAGGCATGGACAAAGACGTTTCGTTATAATAAGTTACCTCCCTAACTTATCAGGCCTAGCGTCCTTTCGGATATTGTGATTATTACCGGTGACAATAAAAGTACAGAGAAAAGAGCAATTTGTTATGGAATAAAGAGCTATTCGAGTTACGCATCCGGGTAAGTGTCATTTTCTTGAATAAGATTTATGTGCCAAGCTTTTACGTTATTATCCTCCTTTCTGTCTGACGGTATCAAACTGGATTTAAATGCTGGTTTCTATGCTGTCATTTCTGTAATGCTACTTTTCTTGACAGTGACACTTTCCTAATGGATCATCCCAGGCAGCGCAGAACTCATGGCAAGATACATTCATCTCAGACAACGTTCGTGTAACTCTGGCATCGTATCCATTATAGTGAACAATACACACAGTGTGCAGAGACGGGAGGAAACCAGAACGAACAGCATCACCAATGTTACGGAGTGAATCTTCTTCACAATACAACAGAGAGAGCCTTCCAAGTCTTGGCCAAACTGTATCCCTGTTTTGATACCAGTTAATACCAAGATGTTGCAGTGACGAAAGGCTACCATGAACAACTGTATTTAAGTAATTTGAAAACTCACCCTCTTCCTCTGAATTAGGACCAGACTTGCACGTGTTTCTGATATCCAGACTGAGCAATTGATGCCAGTGGGAAGAACCATGAAAAAGACATGTGAATTCAGGTAAGAGCATTTTATTTTTAGAAATGTCCAAATGCCTTAGCTTTGGTAGTAAGCCTTCTACATTAGCTTGTGCCAGACTACTCAAATCAGACGAGGTTAGCCCACAGCCACGAAGTGTCAAAGTCTCCAGCAATGGTAACGGGCGATAGAGCAAGGTTGAAGTCCTTCCTGCCAGATTTCTACATGAGAAAATTGCCAGCTCGGACAGCCTTGACAACACATTTGTTGGTAATTGCCAATAAGCATGCAAGAGACTACCGCACAGGATCAGAGACTTTAAGTTGTATAATTTCTCTATGCAGTATAATTCACGAACCTGTCCCCCATGCATTTCAATTTCAAGAGAAGTAAGTTTACTGAGTTTGTCATCCTCGATAGCCTGACACACACTGGTATGGATGTCTGGCGTGCTCAAGCAGTAATTGATGTGAAAACGTTTTAGATTTGTCCATGGAAGTCCAAAAAACTTTGAACTGAGAACGTTTCTTGTTATTCCAGGAGAAATAGACATGAGCAAGGAAGTTAGATTAGGCAACGTCTTCTGACCTATGACCCAGAAAGTCAGCACAGACATCTTCCGATGACCGTTACAAGCAAAGCACAGAGCTTCCAGATCGTCAGCATCAAGCTTCGTATTTAACAAATTGAGATGGCATAGCTGAGGCCACGTGCATTCGAACAATGGTTTTGGAAATATTTTTGTAAATCCAACAATACTCACATGACTCAGACACGGGAGTTGCCCGAATTTAATTCCTTCACAAAGCCTTATTATTCCTTTGTGGAAAACCGTCTGCTGGGAACTTGCTTGAAAGCATAGATGAGTTAGATTCGGGTAAGATCCTATTCCACTTTCATTATCAGCATTACATTTAACATGCAGCCTTTTCAAGTTCACGAGAGACATGGAGAAGAGAATGTCAGTTCTATCTAGGTAAAAAGACACTGATGGACTGTCGACTAATTTGCCACAGCGTTCAAGGATTAATTTTAAAAAGCTAAAATTTGCTCCAATCACTTTCATTATGATTCCTTGGTCTTGAAAATGGGAGATACAAATTTCACTATTTTCAGCATGTGTCTCATATGGATAGAATTTGTCGACACACTGAAAGCATGTTATTCCCTTCAATATTGGCGTCATTGAGTTCAGAATCCAGTGTAAGGGGTCTCTATGATTGACGATAAGACGGCTTGTTCTGTCACATTTCGCAATTATCTCATTCAAGAGTTGCAAAAGCAACGTATCGTTTCTGTCACAAGCTGATTTAACATCAAGGGCTGGACTCCTTTTCCAGATGTCTTCTGTGTTCAGGTCTATTTTGTTCACCTTTTCAACACAAAAATCTCTCAAACGTTTGTAAACTTCTTGACCTCTTTGGAGATCGAAATACCTTCTTTGACGTTCACACAAAAACCACAGACTAAAGCGCAAGAATAAAGGATTGATCATGAATATTGGAGTATCTGCACCAAGCACTTCTTCCACTTGCCTACCTTCATTTAGCATCAAAACAAAACAAAGGGCAGCCAAAAACTCCAGAACCGTTCTGTGAGGAAATGTAACAAAAATGTCTGCAGTTACATCTCGAAGCAAAATGTGAGCATCTTCATGACCAATCAACAACCCATAATCAAATGCATCAGGACCTACCTCCTTAATTACATCGGAGCGTCTTAACAATGAATTATTGGATAACAAAGTTTTCAATGCTAACTTACCTATTTGCGCAACAGAATGAGTAAATTCATGAATATCAAAATTTCTCATTTTCCGGATGGTAAATTTTTTGTAGAGACAAAGAATCATTCTGGTGTAAATCTCCCCAATATGCATCTCATTTGTTGACAGATCAATATCATTTTCTCTGACCAACAAACACAAGAAGGACAACAGAATTGGACATTTATAAATGGGAACATCGTCTCTATCTGTAGGGTTAAAGTTCAAGACAGCAGAAACTTTTTGCCTATCATTGAGAATCCTATACGCAAATTGTTTAGCCATGTTTCTGGTAAAACCTTCTATCCTGACAATGGTGGAAAAATAGTTTTCAATTTTTCTGGTGCTGTGGGGACGAGATGTAACTATTAAATTACACTCGAGATGTTTTAGACTTCTTATGATTGAAAGCACATCTTCATTCGTACCGTAAGCATGTTCATCCAATCCATCTAGAATTAGCAAACATTGTGTACCAAATGATTTGAGAATGCTGCCTAATTTTTGTTCAGTAATATTCAGCCCCTCAATGTAGGGGTTTTGTCTGATGATGGCATTTTCAATGATATCACCAGGTTCAACCAATTTGAGGAAAACCAGAAAAACAATGCGAAAGTATGTAAACAATTGCTTGGCCCAATCCCAGCTAATTTTCTTACATAGTGTTGTCTTGCCCATGCCCGGGTCAGCTTTCATCAATATTTTATGCCCTTTTAAAAACCTTTTGGGTGGCAATGACTTCTGTCCATGCACATTAATACCACCTACACTTTGATCAGGTTCACAGCCAACAAAAAAATCTTTATAATCTTTTAACAATTTTACGTCTTGAGCTGTTGGTTTGTTATGCATTTTCTCCAGAGCCAGTTCAGTGTACAGTTCGTCCATGTTGACCGCATAGTCTCTGATCCAGGGCGCCACTTCTATCTTCATCGCTTGTTCTGTGTGCGGACGTATGGCATCAGCTATGTCGAGTAATTCTTCCTGAGTTACTACAATGAAAATCAAAATAAATAGCATGCCTTTAAAAGCATAATCAGAATCCTTAACTGTGTGCTGTTTGTTGACTTAACAGAAATGAATGTTGCTGTGCGATTGTGCCATGCTGTGTTTCTACTATTCAAGGATCATGCTCTTGTAGACCAGTGTTAATTCAAAAACTAGAATTGAGACCTTAGTTGAAAGGATGTATTGAGTTACACAACGATCATTACACAGTACCAGAACCTCAAGGATGTTTGATCAAAGTAAAATGGAAAATTATTTTTTTTCAAATAATAGAGAAAATCCACACTGAACATTAATTGTAATGATGTATTTTTCCCCAAACAGTGTAACATTATTTGGTAAAATTTATATCAGAAGGAACAGATTAGTTTTTTGTACCAATTCCATACCAAAATTAAAATACCCATATGGTTGAAAATGAATAGAAAGGTTGCTAAATGTATGAACAGGAGTTAATAAAAAGTAAATTACCAATTAATTCACTAAAAGTTGAATGATTACCTACCACATTCTGTTTCTTGTGAAGTATTAGCTGGTGAGGGTAGTGAGAGGCCAAGTATCTCTTTTACCTTCCTAGAATCAACGTATCCTTCCCTGGCAGCAGTTAACAGGACACGTGCCAGTTCCTGCAGAAATGAAAATAATTAAACATTCAATATTCGATGAGAAATGCTGCGCAACAAACAAAGTAGACCCTGTGTCAGTGATCTAAATGTACAATGTTGATATTATTCTACTATAATCACCTGTACTTGATTTTCAGGATTTCGACACGCCCATTCTTTGATCACGTCTCTGACAAATCCCTCTACGTCATCTCTTCGCGCTGCCTTTAGATTCTTTATTTTCTCCTCTTCCATGTCCATGTATCCAAGGGCTATGGACTCCATGCTGGTACAAGATATAACCTGCCCTAAACGCACATACTGACGGTTTGTTAATCCTGCATAACGTTCTGATCTACTTGCCATCGTTTTGTTTTAAATCCCAATTTCTGTAATCGGATAGACTGGGCCTTCTTGTCAGCAATGAATTTTGACGGAATATGGCGGAATTTCACTGACGGTTAGAAATCAAAGTTCAAGATATATCCGGCGTCTTTGTGAGCGTCTATTCAAGTCACAAGACTAAAGATAAGATTCCTGTGAGTGACGCACAATGAAAAATTGTTATCACCCTTATCAGTACCAGGTCACATTCAGCGTTTGAGTTTGCAAACTGTTGATTTTCAAGATTACCAGTGCTGTGGTTTATCATGGTTTCTTAGAAGAAATACATTGGTCGGCGATATTTGATGACACATCTATTTAACAATTTCATATTTAATTGTATTTGAATTCTTGTTTGAAATACTCTTTTCTACTTTTACCTGATCTTACCTGTTATCTTAGTATGGACACCACATATAAAAAGATGATAGTTTGTTTATTCTGGCAGTGCAAATTGAATTTTAATTAATTTACATTTTAGAAGCATGTCATTGATTCTTTATGATCATTTTCTGGCCATGTTGTAGCAAACCTCTTGGAATCATGGCTTGAGAATCAGTTGGATCGTTTTTAGTTTTTGTGATAGTTAGAGATCTACTACCAGTTCTTTCAGTAAAAAAATACGAAGGACAAGAACAAATTATTTTACTGAAAGAACAATGGTCCGTGGTCCTTAAATTATCAAAATAGAAGACCTCCTCCGAAACAATAGAAACTTCCCATAGAGTGCTTTAATGTGAATTAAGAAAGCAACACAAAATGCCTATCACTTCTTTCAATTTATTTTTCATTGTTATGTTGATTATAGTCGGTCATTAGTTTCGTAGAAAACACTTTTCGTAATCTTTTAAACAGTTGTTATGTGTTCAAGGAATCGATATGTCACATAAGTACAGAAAAAGGCAACTTAAATTGAAACTCAAAAATGCCAGAGCTAATATGCTCAGTGTTGTCAATTGAGGAAAAACTCCTTTGGGCCTAATGTCGTTCAAGAACTTTAAAAGGAATTTGTCATTTTTGTCAGCCGATTCGACATCAAGTGCAGTTAATGTTTGCGCACGATTGGTTGGTAAACTTTTCAACTTTTTAGCACAGAAATCTTTCAAGTATTTGTAGGCTTCTCGTCTTTCTTGAGAACCAAAATGCTCTTCGCCGTTAAACAACAACCAGATGCAAAATTGCAGGAAAAATTGATTGTTCATTATTAACTTGCTGACATCTTTGCCGTGTACATTTTGAATTTTTTGTTGCTTGCACAGCATCGTTACAAAGTAGAAGGCCGCAAGAAATATTTGAACAGTTTGATGAGGAAATGTAATAAAAATATCTCCTACTGGATCATTCATCGAAGGATCATCTTCCTCCCATCCTGTCAACAACCCACATTTAAAAACATCACGACCAATGTCCTTAGTCACATTCTTTCGTTCGTGCAATGTTTTGCCGGTCAGTAATAAGTCCAAAGCCAACTTTCCAATGGATTCCAAATACTCTTTATACTGACAAGTTTCAAAATCAATATTTTTTCTTATGGTGAACTTTTTGTACAAAGCACAAACCAGGTTGGCACAAACCTTAGCGGGATGATCCAGTTTTTGGGACTGATAGAATACACATATGAAAGACAATACGATAGGAATAATGGGACTAGACATGTCATGTCTGAAATTTTCGGAGAGGAACTTCAAAACATAAACAATTCGTTCTGGTTTGAGCATCTTCTCTGCAAACTTGCCCACACTTAATTCAGCAAACCCTTTGACCTCAATGGTTGCAAAGGATTGCAAATTATTGTTGATGCTGTGAGGTCTAGTTGTCAGAATAATACTACACCCTAAATGTTTGCGACCTTGAATGATAGAAAGAACATCTTGATATTTATCTATTTCATGTTCCATTTCATCTAGGCCATCTAGAATTAACAACCATTTGTCTCCTAACAGCTCAAGCAAGATTTTAAGTTTTTCTTTCGTAATGTTTAGCCCCTCTATACATGGGTTTTGTTTTATGAGGGCCGTTTCAATGGAGTCCTCAGGTTGGAGCAGCTTGAGAGAAATAAGGAAAACTACGTGAAAGTATGTAAATCGCCTCTTTGCCCAATCCCTGTAAATCTTCTTACATTGCATTGTTTTGCCCACACCTTGACCACCAATTATTAATATTTTATCAAATATTTTCAGCCGTGTACTTTTGATTGGTATTAATTCTTGCTTAACTGTAACGGAACCTTCTACGTTTTTGTTGGGTTTGCAATTTTTAAACATATCTCTATAATTATTTAGTATGTTTTCTTCTGGTCCTTTTAGCGTGTTGTGGATTTCCACTAAAGTCAGTTCTGTGTACATGTCATCAAAATCTACCATATTATTCTTAAGCCAGGGCGCTTTTTCTATCTTCATGTCTTTTCTTGCACGGTGACGCATGTTTTCTGCTAAGTTCCACACTTCATTCCAGGGATCTGTCAAAAAAAAAACAAAAAAAACAAAAAAAACAAGCAGAGTATGCATCTAGAAGTCAAGTAAACCAGAATGATTCATGGTAAAATCAATTTTGACGGTTATATTTATCAGTTATCGTTCGTAGTAAATGGTTGAAAGCCATTTTCAATGATGAAATCATTTTTTTAAGAAACGCCAGTTAAAATCAATGATTTGTCCTGCAAACACCTCCAAGCCAGTTATCTTGTTATTTCTTGACATGATCTAATTAATTAAAAACATTTTACAGTAGTCTGAATTGTAAAAAATTACCCTCTTTGTCTCTCTTTGAAACTCCAAGTATCTCTTCTACACACTGGCGGTCTGCATACCCACCATCTTCAATGGCACGGAAGAGTTGTTCAGCTAGATCCTGTAGAATTTAGAGATGTATCAAGTTCTTACATATATCACATGTTTAAAAATGAAACCAAAGGGAACACGAATAAAACCCTTGTTAAATCAAAGGAACTGCCGATTTTGAAGAGCCTGCTGAAATCTTTACAGTGAATTTTTTGGTGATTACCGAGACAAAATCGTCTACAGCCTGCTGCTAGTTTGCATTTCAGGCAGCTATATTTATGCAAAGAAAACACTCTACCTGCACTTGGTTGTGGCTGTGTTGAGAGGCCCAATAAAGGAGTAAATCTCGTGTGAATCCTTCATTGTTATCTCTGCTTCCTGCCTTTAGATTCTTTATTTTCGCATAGCCAATACCCAAGTACCCAAGAGCAATCGACTCCATGTCGGGACCAGATATAATCTGGCTCAAACGTACGATATCACTTTCAGTTAAATTTCCTAATTTCGCCATTGTATGATTTCACTGTTATATGTAATAACGTTTAATGAAATAAAAAGTAATGGAAATGTTTTGATCAAATATGGCGCTTTTTCACCAACGGACAATTTTCAGTTTAACTTTCAGTGTACTTTGTTCACCGACTAAACCTGTAAGATGTAGACTCATGTGATTTGTTATCTCAAAAGAACGCTTATTTTTTGTCTATTCTTGACATCGATGCAGCTTGGAGAGAATAGCTTAAAACATGTGCTGTAAAAATATATGTTTAACATACATTTCATGAAAACAGATACATGTAAAAAGGAAGCTGGCAAACCTTGCACATACCCCTTTTACGAGGACAAATTAACCCAAATAAACAGTTTTTTCTGTATTTTACTGTTCGCACCTTGGAATCCATCAAATTTAAATAAGATAAGGTGTTTTGCGTTTAAGTGTGTTTCTACTCTTTCTTAATACCCGTTAGATTTTAAGCACAAACTGCCCTTAATTTCTGCCATATGCAAAGGTGTTTTAGTTATGCTTATTTAACCTATTGAGCATGATACTAATCGCTCGGAAATTTTCTCTCTAAACTTACATTAACAAAATCATTGGGTTTAAGTTGGAGAAATTAATTAAGATCGTCTTGTCAGAAGTGTTGACCAAAAGTCCCAAAGTGAAGTTTTTGAATTAGTTGCCAGTTTTACCAAAGACTACTGATATATATGTGCTTGTTCAACAAAATTTGTTTTAGAAATATAGTTCCAGTTTCCCACTCAAAATCTAAATTTAACTTCTGCATTAATCTGTAATGGATAAAAACCTGTCTGGAGTGGATTATTACAAGATAATTTGTCCGAGGGCATTTAGGCCTGAGGATAAAATTATCTGTAATAATCCATGACCAGGCAGGCTTTTTTAATCTAATTTAAAGAGTTTTAAGGTCTGAGAGCCACCCAGGAAGAGTGAAGTCCTACAAAATTCACTTTGGTTGGCCTTTCTATTGTTGCTCTGCTGGACTGAGTTTTGTTCACAAATGTTCAAAATTGCTCAGATGTCTTCCTTTACTTAGGACCTATTATGTGTGTTGACATAATTGCCAATTTACCCTTATAGACTGAGCAGGAGGCCTAGAAAGTCACAAGAGCAAACCAAAGATAATGGGCTAGGAGAGCCACTCTGTGACACAGAGCCAAGCAGTGGCCTTCCCAGTCTCATTTAGCATTCAGTTGGCAGGGTGATCACATCAATGTGGTTAAATTTTTGGATTATTGCTTGTCTTTGGATAATTTTTTCTAATATGAAGGAATAGGTTTAGCTGTCTGAAACTTCACCTGTCTGGAGTCTAGATATATCTGTATGTGCATGCAAAAGCTTGAGGCTGGATTAATACTATTTCTTTGTGATTTTGTGGTGCAAACTTGACAAAAAATCGGATTTAGGTGATTTTAAGACCAAGCAAAGTTGCTCCAAAAACAAGGTAAAAATTACCAAAATTTGTACTAAAAAATGTTCAAATCCTAATAAAAGTTAATTAAATGATCTGGGAATGGTTGATTTAGCATGGTAACATAACTCACACATGTATCAAAATGTTTTTTTCCAGAAAAGTGCACTTTTGAGTACACCTGGGTCAGTGCACTGAAAATGCCAAATTCTCAGTCGCAGGTGTCATTTTCTGAGAGGAAACAATGGCCAAGAGGCTGTGGTTTCCTCTCAGATAATCACACCTCCTCTGAATAGATGACGGGCTTAAAATTCTTTAAAAATTTATAAATATATCAGTGGCAACTGAAATAACAACTTCTGTTCTTTTGTTTCTATTCCAGTTTTTGAATTTTGTTAAGTATAACATTCAAAAGTCCAAAAACTGACAAGAAACAAAATGTTTCAATTGTATGGAATCTTGAAGTAAGAAAAAATATTCTTTTTTACCCCA
>JBCAUG010521858.1:0-15004 GCA_038406175.1 Haplosyllis leylae | reverse complement strand
CCAACCCCTTACATCGCTAATGTACAATTCTGGGACTTGTACTACTGCTATTGGATCATAGACATCATTTCTGCAAACTCTTGTAATTGAAGATCATCTCCTTGCCACCCAGTCTTAGGGGCAACAATAGACTGTACATTATCTGAGTGTTCATGTTCTTCATCGCACGGGAAGCTGCCCCCTTAGAAGTACAACCCATCACCCAGTAGTACAGCCAGCAGCCCCTTCCTTTCACAAATAGGCCCAGTGCATGAACTAACACCCATGAATCACTGCTGTCACCCCCTGAGATTAAATTACTCTTGCTCTCCTCACTGATGTGGCGGACAGTCATTCTGACTGGGGTTGAGTTTTACTACACAAACCAAGACAGTGTAAATATTGGTGACATAAGGACAAAGGACAAATAATTTTTAAAAATATTTTTACAATAGAATAGAATAAAATGCTAACAAGAAATAAAAGGCAACATTTGCTCTTCATCTAAAGCTTGATAAATTCGATTAATGCTTTTTTGAACTAGTATTATGTGGAAATGCTGTAATTACTATTGCTTCAACCACTCAGCGACAGGTTGTACAGTAAATAGTCAGTCAATAATTTAGGCAGCTGAAGCTGAGTAATTCAGTTGAACAGATGTAGATGTGGATTCAGTTCTATCAGACATTTCCGTATTGCCTGTCGACACAAATGTTTCAACTCTCTATTCTGTACTTCTTCTTTCAAAATGTCTGGCAAGTTGTACACGTGTTTTTCTTCCCAGTTTTCACCGGCTGCATAAAGAAGGATGACAGCTCCATTGGTCCCAGTGTATCTAAATACGGTCTGCAGTGCATTATGTCCAAGATTATTATATATGTTTATATAAGCCCCTGCCTGCAGTAGTTTCCTGACTAAAGCTAAGTCACTTGGTCCATCTGCACTCAATAATGCAGTAAAGCCACACGCATTAATTTCATTCACATCAGCTCCTGATCGTAGTAGTTTATCCAAGCAAGTAACATTACCTGTATCAGCTGCCATCATCAGAGCAGTGCTCAATTTTTTGGTTTTCTTATTAACAACTGCTCCTGCTTTGATCAATGTTTCAACACACTCTTCGTCACCTACTTGTGCTGCCTTCATAAGAGCTGTGAAACCTTCATCGTCGGCATCGTTCATATCAGCTCCTGCTTTAATCAGCACCTGGAGGCAGGTGTCCTGGCCCTTGTACGCTGCTAATGAGAGCGCTGTTACGCCGTCTTTGTCCTTACTGTTTATTGCTGCTCCCGAATCAAGCAGCAATGAAATACACTTATCATAACCATTAAAAGCCGACATATGCAAGGCTCTCTGGTCTATTTCATTTGTTATATTCACATCAGCTCCTGCCTGCAGTAGTTTCGTGACTGAAGTTGAGTCACCTCGTTTAGCTGCACACATTGAAACGGTGTAGTCACAATCGTCAGTTTCATTCACATCGGCTCCTGCTTCTAGCAGTTTTTCCCAGCAAGTAACATTACTTGTATCAGCTGTAGTCATCAGAGCAGTGTTCAAATTGTTGCTTTTCATATCAACATCCGCTCCTGCTTTGATTATTGCTTCGACACACTCACTCTGACCTTGGTGTGCTGCGTTCATGAGAGCTGTGAAACCTCTATTATCGGCATCATTCACATCAGCTCCTGCTTTGATCAGGACCTTGAGGCAGGTATACTGGCCATTGCTTGCTGCTAATGAGAGCACTGTTACTCCGTTTTTATCTTTACTGTTAATTTCTATGTCCGAATCAAGAAGCAATTGAAGACATGAATCATGGCCAGAAAAGGCTGCCCAATGCAAGGCTGTCCATTCTCTTTCATTTGCTATATTCACATCAGCTCCTGCTTTAATCAGCACCTGGAGGCAGGTGTCCTGGCCCTTGTACGCTGCTAATGAGAGCGCTTTTACGCCGTCTTTGTCCTTACTGTTTATTGCTGCTCCTGAATCAAGAAGCAATGAAATACGCTTATCATAACCATAAAAAGCCACCCAATGCAAGGCTGTCTGTCCTATGTTTTCTGCCAAATTTACATCAGCTCCTGCATTAATTAGGACTTTAAGGCAGGTATACTGGCCCTTGCTCGCTGCTAAAAAGAGCGCTGTTTCTCCGTCTTTATCTTTATCGTTTATTGCTGCGTCTGAATCAAGCAGCAACTGAACACACTTATCATGACCATTAAAAGCCGCAATGTGCAAGGCTGTATGTTCTATCTTATTTGCCACATTCACATCAGCTCCTGATCGTAGTAGTTTATCCAAGCAAGTAACATTACCTTTGTCACCTGCAATTATCAAAGCAGTAATTATTACTTTTCTTATTCACATCAGCTCCTGCTTTGATCAATGTTTCAACACACTCTTCGTCACCTACTTGTGCTGCTTTCATAAGAGCTGTGCAACCACTATCATCTGTGTCATTCACATCAGCTCCTGCTTTGATCAATGTTTCAACACACTCTTTCTTACCCATGCGTGCTGCTTTCATAAGAGCTGTGCAACCACTATCATCTGTGGCATTCACATCAGCTCCTGCTTCAATCAGGACCTTAAGGCAGGCATGCTGGCCCTCACTCGCTGCTATTGCTACGCCTGGATCAAGCAGCGATGCAACATACTTTTCATAACTGTAAAAAGCCGCCATGTGCAAGGCTGTCTGTTCTCTGTTATCTGACATATTTACATCAGCACCTGCATTAATCAGAACCTGGAGGCAGGTATACTCACCCTCTTGAGCTGCTAGTGACAGTGCTGTTGAACCGTCTATATCTTTACTGTTCATGTCCACACCTGCATCAAGTAGCAATTGAACACTTTTATGATGACCACAACGAGTCGCCCGATGCAAGGCTGTCTGTTCTGTGTTATCTGATATATTTACATCAGCTCCTGCTGTAATCAGCACCTGAAGGCAAGTATCCTGGCCCTCGCTGGCTGCTAATGAGAGCGCTGTCCGACCTGAGCAGTTCCTAGAATTAACATTATCTACTCCTGTTGCTAACAATTTCTCAATGTTTTCCACAATTCCATGCTGAGCAGCCAACATTAAGGCTGTTTCACCTCCTTTATTGGTGACTCCTGGGTCTGATCCCGCTTGCAATAGAGCCTTTACACTCTTAGTGTGGCAACTGGCACACATTAAGGCTGTCCAACCATCATTGTCGGGCACATTCACATCAGCTCCTGCTTCTAGAAGTATATCAATACAATTGTCATGGCCACACAAGCATGTTTGAGACAAAGGGGACGAACCTTCGGAATTCACCGCATTTACATCAGCTCCTGCTTCAATCCAGGCTTTGGCACATTCTTCATGACCATTACACCCAGCGATCATCAATGCTGTATCTCCATCTACCAAATATTTCTCGAAAATTTCTTTTTCAAGTGGAAAAGAACATTTGCTGTAGAGTTGTTTCTGAAACGACAAGAATATTCATAACGAGAACCAATTCGTCTCAGGAATTCCTTGAGAAAAGCAAAAAATGTTGCGCAATCGAGTCTTTATCCACAAGCTTATTCTGGCAGATCTGGCAAATTTGTGTTTGCAAAAAAATTCAATATTTTTATGTGATGGTAATTCAGGTTTAAGATGTGCAAAGGAAGAATGAATATGCCAAATTTGTAAAGAATGGGTTAAATCCATTTTGGAAAGGTTTAATTCAAAATATCAACTTCCAACATCAACTTTTTAGTTCTGTTCACTATTTAACACAAATTTGGCAGATCTTGTCAGAATAAGATTAGGAACAAAAAATGGACATGCAACATTTACGTAGTTTAGAAAATATCTAAAGCGAACTGCACGATTATCTTATGTGCCCAATTCAATAGAGTTTTTCACAATCTCTTCGCAATACAAGAATGCCAACATTGCCAATTTTGTTTTAGCTCTGCCATTAAAAATTAGCTTGTCCAATATAGCATTTATCCTGAAAATGTACTTCTCATATGCCCTTTGATTTCTAATTTCACATTTACTAACATTAGTTAATGTAAATAAAGAAGAAAACTGCAAATATATGGCAACACGAAGTTGGCAATAATGCCAACATTGCCAACTTTGTGTGATTATGAAAAACTCGAATGCAGTTTTTTATTCAGAAAAATGTAGGGAAAAGTAGCCAACTTGAATGGCGTAGTTTCGGGTCATTTCACAACCTTACATGAACATGTTATCTCAATGAGGACATCCCACTTCGACACTGACTTTGCTTCACAAATTGAGTTGACTAAATTTCCTTTAATTCATTGCTTCATTTTTGCTGGCTCGTTAGAGTCAGCTTATTGATTATAAAGGGGTGCCCTTAACATACTGGGAAATGGTGGAGGGGAGTCTTTGGCACTTTTATGATAATAAGATCTCTTTTTTTGTATTCTAATTGGTTGAAATTTAGCATTTTGAATGGATGAGGGGGAGCTACCAATCATATTCAGTATGTAAATGAGGCCCTTAACACGGGCCCTTCACAGCTCTTAACAGCCCTTAACAGGAGCCCCTTAACAGGGGCCCTAAACAGATGCCCTCAACATTCCTTAATGGGGGCCCTTAACAGGGGCCCTTAGCAGCATGTGTAATTCTTACACTCCGTAGATTTTTACTCTATTAACCATTTTGGGTACAATGCATGAGTTAGCTCACGTTCAATCGTTTGATATGATAAACCAGGAAGATAATTAAATGTTCGGAAAGACATTTTAAGAAAATTGAATTTGTGCCGTACCTGATGTTCAATGAAATTGCAGCAACTATCTGGACATGGACTCGCTCTTACTTTTCCCTTGAAATTGAACAACTGAAATATTTTCAAAGTGTGCTGTAGAATGTTATCTTCTTTGTGGATATGGTTCGAAGTGCCCTAATTCCGATCCTATTGGAGCAAATCATGCGTACGTGGACACACCTACCAAATAACTGCAATCGTAAACAAGGAAAGTATATGAATAAAACAGATTTATCATCACATTCATCGCCTTGGATTTTCAGAAACAATTTTAAAATACTCCGTTGGTTCCTTTGAATTCGTCATTGTCACTGTTAAAAACAAGGCTTTCCAATGCCTTCTCTTGCATTAAATTTGAATAATGATGTTAGTTCTACTGAAAATGATGTTAAGGAAAATCAAAACATATGTAGTGTAGGACAAAGCAACATCAAAAGTGTTCCATGAAATAAGGAAACTGAATTTTTCTTTCGGGCCTTAATTGATTCTAAGTGTTTGAAATGTAAAATGGGGAATTCTAAGTAAGCAAACAAAACATTTTATCTTGAACTAAAAACTCTTTTATTCAGTTGCTAATTGTAAAGCAGGACTTTTTTTACAATTCACTTCAATAAACATCAATTCAGTCGTGTTTTTCCGTAATTGTACAATGTTGTCAGAATTGATAGATCTGGCATTTTTGTGTTTCAGTTTAAGCTTTATTTTTTCGTACATATCTTAAAATATCAGTTCTTTGAACACATTTTATTAATTACAAGATATGAAACGAAATTTATCAGCGACTATAACAAATTTAACATAGAGAAATTAAGGAAAGAAGTAATTGCCAGATCTGTCAACTTTGTGTTGCTGGCAATTTAGGAAAAACTCGATTGGAATGTATCAACTTAACAGTCTTACAATGTTACCATCAATGACCTAAACTCAATTAATACTCAACATGTCTACACCTGAGTACACTGTACGGCTGCTCATCTGAGAATTTTCAACAAATCTGAATTTGAACAATTGTAATCTTACAATTTCAATTGAAATACAGGCTTCATTTTGTTCTCGTGGTCTGTTCATAATCCCATCAAATTTCCATAATGAAATAAACGGAAATATGAACAGCAATCTGCAGCATTTCACCCTCCAAAAAAAAGTGAAATTTATAACCGAATCCTCTTTGAACGATTTTCAATATTAATTCACATTTCTTTCTGTTGCCATCCATTAATTTACATAAATAAATATTTATATCTTTGTCCATATTAAATAGTACTTTAAATTTATACAAAAATGCTGCAAAGGGGTATTAAAGGCAATTAGTTGATTTGGCAGTATCATGCCTGATAAAATTACACTTATTGTAGGTTTAACTATTTTTGTAAGGGTGTAATGCTATCACATTTAGGCATATCTTATAATGTGAAAAAATATCAACTTGGGGACTTTGATCTGTAAAAGTGTAAAAACTAGATGATACTGGTTGGCAGTGACACAATTAGTTATTTAATGTCAGGAGCTGACCCCTACCTACTAATACACAGCCGAGTCCTTCAAAAAACAATAATTTAGACCAAAATATTAAAATTTCTCTTTTGGAGCAGGGGGATGGCATCTATCGTCGATGTTGTGCACCACTTGCCGGAACTACTTTTTTCCATAACATCGCTCACGGAAATCATTGTGGGACTTACCAACCGTGTTTGCTGATGCCGTTACTCGTTTACTCACTCAAAATTTTCGTTAATCTTGAAGTTGACACATTTGTTCCCACATTAATTATTTCAACATTTGCATGTCTATTGAATGAAAATTGATATTCCTGTCAAAAAATTAATAAATGCAACAAGGTATAAGTGCAATGCAAAATGACAGTCAATTCGCTGCTGTGACTGAATTTACTGTTACACTCTTACTGGAATTTGTGAATTGATAATATTTAATAAATAAATTTTAATGTCAACTCAAAGCTGCATCAATATGACAGTCCAGCACTCAGGGTACACCACGGGAAGGATGACTGTCAGGACTTTACATTTAGGAAATAATAAAATGTAAAGTCCTGTGTACCCCATAACACAATAGAAAAATTAATACAGAATGATAAAATAAAGAAATATATATACCTTTATGCCTGCATCAAATCTGTAAAGATACTAGTGTAAAATGTTAAATACTTCAATTTTTCAGTTTATAAAGATAGAAAGCCTGTTCTATAAAAATTAGAATTGGTCTAAAAATAATAATCAATATGTGTAATTACTTCACACAACCACATGGAAATTTCTAACTTTTGGCAGCAAGCTATTGCATAAAATTTGACACAATCATATATATAGCTACTGAATATGACATTATGTCATTGTATCAGTAGCTATATTATGCTGCACACCATTTTCTGACGTGGAAAATACTCTCAGTGTATTATTTAATTTTTAAAAACAAAACTTGGTGTTACCTTGACATGAGTATTAATTTATTTGTAACAATGCATAAAAGTTATCTATCACAGTTTTACAATTTATCTGTCAGAGTTTTCACACAAGTACATTCACTCCTATCTATCAACACTTCACAAAAATATTCTTAATTATCTATCACAGTTCCTTGAAACTTACCATCTATATTCACAGATATTATCTTACATGTGTATGTAAATATTAAGTTAAATCTAAATTAATAAAAAGTGAAGAAATATCAATAATTTATCATCTTGGTAATGTAACTAATCTCAAAAAGTATTAATGTTCTCTAATAGTTAGCAAACAATTTTTAATAAATGTAATTGTTTGACAACTCCACTCCTTTGGTTGTGACCTTACCCCAGTAGTATATCTATGTTTTCTTCACAAGCTGAAACATGGATGCATATAAACATTCTGAATGAAAAAAACATATTTAGAGAAGATTTTAGAGAATTTTCAATTAAAAAATAGTTACAAATTATATAAATTGGGTATCTGTCTGGTTGATAAAATACAGTAAATTAAATATAATTTAAAGTTTAAAAATATTTCAGGTTAGAACTTACATGAAGATATACAAACTGAGGGTCTTTCTTTGGAACTGGGTCTCGCTTAGTGGTAGTTTCAACAGGGAGAGAATACGCATGGTCTGACATAACTGGATAGTCATTGACCACAAAGTGTCTTTTCATCTTTGATGAGCCTTTTATCATTCCTCTGTCGATTGCCAACTCAATAGCTTTCTGGTTCCTCATTACAGCATCAACCATGTCACACTTCATGTCACCACTGTAGCTTACATCAGCATATTCCAGAAGCGTAGCGATATTTTCTTTCACAGGTTTAGTTGATCGAACAATCTTCTTTCCATGTGCCTTCTCTATCAATGTCTTAATAATCTGTCCCTCTCCAAGACTACTTGCAGTGCCATCAATTTTGGAGTAATTTGCCTTTTCAAAAATCAGGATGTGTACCTTTTCTGGTGTAAGGTTCTTCAAAGATTTATTCAAGAATTTGGCTTTTCCTTTGTATTTCAAATCATTGTAGTAATAATACCCTGGCTGTTCTTCATTTGTTCGTATGAAATGCTGGGTCCAGAAGTGGTTACTTTCATAGTAAATGACACCTGCCAAATCATAGTTACAGTTATCAATTTTAATGGCACATCTTTTTAACACTGGTTTTATTTTTGAGGCTCTGTCTTGCTGCACCTCAACAAAGAAATGTGCTGGCTGGTTTGTGACCTTTATTGTCACACTTTGTTGTTTATGGCAGAGGTGACAAGTCGAATTTTCCACACAGTTATCATTCAATGTATATTCAACCAAGGAACATAAATCAAAGTTGTTGTTTTCATCTATGAGGTGGAATGCTAGGTATTTCCGATAAAGATACACCAGTGGGTAATGTGACATCCTCTGTTTGTTGTGATGGTCATTTGTCAAACATTTTGTTCATGTTTCATTTAACAAGTAGTAATTTGATCTTTCATGATGTGGAATATTTTGATACAGATTATCAATAACAGCAGTTACTGCAGCCATTTCTCCAAGATCAAATGTGTCATACCTATTTATAGCATTGTCATTCAAGAACTTCCATAGAATCATTTTACTGACATGGAAATTTTTGTTTTTGCGTTGCACCAATGATTCACTGAGGGCCTCTGGTAGTACTTTCATGTCTTGCCTCATCCAAATGTGGAACATCACCTCCAGAAATGAATCTATGAAACATGAATTTCTGATGCCACCACTTCCCCATGTAAAAGCTTGATATTCCTGAGATTTTCTTGCCAATCTCCTCTGAGGTTCCCTATTTTCATATTTTGCTTGTTCTTGGCATGTTTCCATCTTGCACTCCTTATCTTTCTTTTTGATATTTACTTCTTTGGTGAAATACACAAAGCCAGGTTGAGTGAAAATATCAGGAGTTCTGCAACTTTTATAGGAGCCCAGTAATATACATGATTTTGAAATTTCTTTGGCTTCACTGAGAAGCTCTTCTGAAATAGCTGACATATCTGAAACAGTATCATCTTTCAATGAGTCATGAAATACTTCCAGTTCCTCCAAACACAATCCTATGAATCGTTCATTCATTTCCATTTGGTAAATTTTTGTTGTTCGAGGTGTCCATACAACAAAGTGAAGCTTCTTTCTTCCAGTTGCATACATTTCAAACTGTGCTTGAGCCACATACTGAGCTGGGATACTTCTGTATGGGAATGGATTTCCATTCATGAAGGGACACTTTATTTCAATGACGATATCTTCATTCACTAGGCCATCTGGTGATACTCCTAACCACTTGCATCTATCATGTGTCCAAATTCCTGTTGATTTGAATGAAATATTTGGGAAATACTTTAAGTATGTTGCAACACCACATATCTCCATGAGGGATCCCCACTGCATTGCCAAATTTACAGAATTATTTGACACACCATATTTCTTTTCCTTCCAGTAACTGATTCGTTCTTCTTTACCTCTCCAACCTAAATGTAGGTATACCTTTTAAGAAGCTTTTTAACAAGCTTTTTTGTTGTAAATACATTTCAGAACATTTAGAGCCTCAAAATAAAGATTAAATTTTCAACAATAAATTTACCTAACATTGTGGCAATTTTACTTCCATTTAACAACTTTATTCTGGCATCTTTCCACAGTTGAGATCCTTGTGTTAAATTGCGTAAATCTGAAAGAGGACCCATTGAATGGGCATATTTCTACTTTGATAAATCAACTTCTTCCAGATTGAGTACCTTTCCACCTAAACATCTCTGAAACATAATTTTCATAGTTTAATTTTACGATATGTATTAAGATTACAAGAAGCAATCTAGTATTCACTGGTAACCTGAGCTCCCAGGATAACTTACTCTGGGACAGTTGACACCTCGTTGCCTAGGAAGTGGACAGTCTTTTATGAAATGATCTGGTTCACCACAGTTGAAACATCTATTCATCAAAGAAATATGTCCATCAGCTGATCTCTTCATTGAAGTATTTGATTTTCCAGTGCCGTTATACTTGAGTCTCTGGCAAGTTGCATGGCATTCTGCAATGTTGTATCCAAATCCTTCTGCTTTGAGATATGAAGTACAGTGACATCTGCCAAAGCTTTCATAACCTGTCCGAGTAGTGATATGTTATCGTCTTCATATTTATGCATTTTTATGGAATACATCAGTTGATTCCATCCATGTCTTATTTCAGGACTCTGTCTAATGTTGATCAGGAAGTTTTTGTATTTATCTTTGTGCCAGGGGCCATGAAACTGATTTTTGGTCATATGAATGTCTGTCCTAGTTATGAAATGTTGGACAGCTTCTCGGTTTTCCTTCAGTTTCAATCTTTGTACAATTTCCAACTTAGCTGTTATGTGTGATCTTGGGAGATGTAAGTTGGACAAGGATTGATGAAATCGATTCAATAGTTGTTTCTTCATGGATGGTCTCAATTTTGCATCAGGCAAATGTGATGGACTGTAATTCTTGATGTCTACATCATCAGTGGTCCAGTCTTCAAATGATTTATTGGAGAAAGATTTGTACATGTTTCTTCTTTGCAAGGTAATACTGCTGTGTGGTGACAAACAAATTTTATGATAGTTTCCTAATTCGTGATCTCTATGATTATTTGCATTCAGCATAAAATGTGTACTTAAGGCCTTGTTCCCAGCAAAGAAGTCTGCGACAGTTATATCACCACCAGATTTCCTTGCCCTTTATAAGCTGAAGTAATTTTCTACATCATCTTGAGATATTTTCCGTGGAACAATGTTAAGTGTAGGTAAGTGCTCTTCAATGTATTGTACCAGATTGATGAAACCTTTTATACTTCGTGTTAAATCCTTAAATGTCTGTTTTGTGATAAAGCTGAAGTTTTTTCACAACATTGTCTTGGATCATTGTCTATTTCTCTCTTCCATTTCAAAACAAACACCAGAAATTTCACCATTTTTTGCATGTACTCTGCATCAAGACTAGTCGAATTCATGACTTCAAAATAATTTGCAGTGTAATAAATGTACATTGCAGTGTAGTAAATGTTGTGGATACCTAATGATGAGTTTTGTATCAGCTCCATGGCAACATCATGTGACATTAACTGCACTGCCTGTTTAACATTCATTTTTGCTCTGTTGTCCAGGTTGAGCTGCTTAAGTCCCAAGTTTGTGTGCCCTTTCTCCAACAAGTCTAATATATGTTGTGCTGAAATTTCCTTGCCATGTATTCTCAAGTTACGATTTGGTGACAACAGGAAGTTTCGAAGTTTTTTTATCATATGAGGTGGGTCAGAAATCCAAAATATTGGATCCTTGTCTTTTGAGTAAGGGTTTTCTGAAATCCATGTTCTCAAAGTAGGTCATTCGAAGAATGCTGAGCTATATGAGGCTCCATCACATAAACCATATAGTGTTCTCACATGCCCTCCTCCAGAGAGCTCAACATTACTCATTCTCCTTATTACATTCCATACCATTGTAGTCATCTTAATAGTGGTCAGTTGTTTTACTGGAAAACTTGCTACTGGATATGATAAATCCCCCTCGAGTGAAGTCCAAAAAAATTGTACAATTTTATTTGCCACAGGTTCACCATTTGTCTGTAGTATTTCTTCATCACTATCACTCACATCACTAATATCGCTGTCGCTGTCACTTTTGGCAGTGTTTTCTGTTGTGGTATCATATGCTGTCAAGATGTCTTTGGGGAGATTTAGATCTTCAAAACCAATTAGCTCATTGGTACGTTTACATATGTAGAGTCCTTTCTTCACATATATTTCATCCCAGTGTATACTGCCAATGCCTCTGCACCCACTTATTTCCACCAGCTTCTTGAACTCAGCAATATTTTCTTCAGAAATTGCATCTGACAGTTTTATATTGATTCTGTATGACTGTAATGTTGTCCAGCATGGTAAAGGTAAGACCTCTCGTAATGATTCATATCCTCATCGATGTACTTTATTAGCTATGCTAACACACCATTTAATTATGGCTTGTGAATACCTCATGCCCTTTGGTCTATGCTGTAGACTCTTTAGGGTATCCTGCAATAAGTAATACAAAACTGACTTTTCATTTAGTTCTCCAGCTTTTGTAGACTCAACAATCAGCCTTTTCAAATGCTCTGCTGTAAAATTATCAGCAAAACTTTTCGGCATATTACATTTCTTTTCTTTTCTTGCTCTGATGTATGTCCCATACCAATATGACTTCTTTTTCCTTTCATTATGAAGTGTTGTAGCCATAGCTCTTGCTCTTTGGACAAGCATTTCATGAGTCAGTTTTGTGAATGGGCATCTTGAATCTGATGATGTCTTTTCAGTTTTAGGTGTTACACTCTTATTTTGTCTCATTATTTTAAACCGTACTGAGTGTCTGTACAGTGTATGACAAGCAGTAGATCTGTCTGCTTTTCGTGATGTGTGAAATTCACAATGTTTACTTCTAACTGTTCCTTCAATGATTTTATCTCCAATCAAAAAAGATGAGTTGTCCACATAAGCATCAGGCTGCTGTCTACTTTGGACTACACTTTGAGCTTCTTCACCAGTTATGCCTTCACAAAATCTATATCCATCAAGTTTCACCAAAACTTCAGAAATTTGGCTGTGAAAGACTTGAAGTGAAGATGTGTCAATTGCAAATAGAAATGATGGCAGATACTTATTCCACATTGACAACTTCAAACTGATATCATTTTGATCTTTTGTAATCTCCAACTTCTTGGAAGGGCACTTATTTTTTTTGTCCCATTTACATATTGATATATGTGTGTCACAGTGCACATGCACTTCCCATCCATTGTAGCTGTTGCTAAGGTAGTAAGCTGCATAGTCCTTCAGGTTTTCAATTTGTGATGATTCACATCTTTTTGGAATTGCCATGACTGATGATCTTTTGCTAACTGGTATGACTGAAGATAACATCTCTAGATATTTCAGGTGTTGTTCTTCAAGCTCCTTTATAGTTTGATAGTGATCCTTACATCCTGTACAAATGTACAAGTCACTACTCATTTGATTGCTATGGTACTTCGTATGATTAAATTCTACAGTATAACCTGAATAATTGTCGTAAAAATCACATGACACATTGTAAGGTTGTCCTGCAATGATCAGCATATGCTTTTTACAAGGATTGTTGCCATTACTGATTGCAACCTTAGACTTGCAAAGGGCACATTCTTTTTCTACCATTGTAAGGACACACTGCTCTTCCTTACTCCATGGATGCCTTTTTGCTTCATTGTTAATGTGAAAATCACACAGATAGAAATGTTTACATTCTTTGTTGAAATTCTGAACTTCATAATTCCCAAACAACATGCTGTGATTTCCAAGTTTTATCTTGTGTGGAGCATCTTCTACACAGCCTCTTACCATGCATTTTGTTGTAGCTATCTTGGATTTATTCTCTTCTAGAATATGATGTGACAACAGAAAAATTACAAACAAAATCAATACCTGAGCAAAAACAAATTAATGATCATATGTAAAAGAACTTTTTAACACTTCAAAGGAATAATAGTCTGCAATTAAACTATAATTATAAATTTATAATGAAAAACAAACCATCAGAATTACACTCAGGTGGTAAACCACCCCCTTTTGTGTTACATTTGGATTCCAGCTAAAAATTGATAAGCTGCATCAATTTAGAAAATTAAAGGAAAAAGTAACAGATATAGAACAAACATAATCATCACATTCATATATTGTACCTGATTTGCTAATTTTGTGACATCATTGATCAAATTTCTATCCATCCTGTGCTCTTGATTATGCATAGAAAGAGCCAATTCTTTCCAACCTCTACCATTCCCAATAGCATTTCGGACTTTGTTCCATATCCCTATCAAATCATTTGATAAGTCAGGTACCAGCACTTTCTGAATATGAAGATGTTATTAATAAATAGCCTGCCTCATTTGATTTCTCTAAAACTTAATACTTTTTCATTTTTTAATATTTATTTACCCCATCATTCTTAATATCTTCAAGATATATCCACAATGATGTAACTTTCTTAATGCCAAGAACCACCTTCTTTACTTTTGACCATTTTTTTGCTCTCTTTAGTCTTTTCAGTCTCTCCAGCCTTTCTCTGATTCTGTCTGTTTTTCTCTGAGATCATGAAATGAAATAATACTTTGACAATATCCTAATTGAACTGAAAGAAAATTATGACTCAATATATTTAACTTAGTTTTAGAACTGAAACCATAACAACATATTCAAAAAAATAAAATTACCTTTCCTAGATCAAAGCAGTTACATTCTAATCGTTTCTTTTTTTTGGGATCTGGACCTATTACATCCATGAATATTTGCTGAAACATATACTTATTACTCAAATCAATGCTCTGATTGAGGTGTCAATTATGTAATTCTTCTTATTTTAAATAATAAGATAATAACAAAATGTCATGTGAAAACATAAAAATCCTAAAACATTCCACTTACTCCACTCCATTTGGGCAATTCCTCTAAGCTGTTAGTTGTTCTAGAATGATATTTATGTTCTTGTGGAGGGTTGCATGTTCCTGAAGAGATATTTATATGCTGATCAATGCATTGAAGAAAATTAGTTTAAATCAAATTTGATATCACAAAGAAAGTAAGTTTTTCAGTTTTACCCTTTGTAGGTTGAGTGACCAATGTGACCATCAAAGACCACAATTGATGCACCCACAACATACTACTTGAACTTTTTTCAGTTTTACCCTTTGTAAGTTGAGCGACCAATGTGACCATCAAAGACCACAATTGATGCACCCACAGCACACCTGTTAAC
>JBCAUG010521747.1:0-15005 GCA_038406175.1 Haplosyllis leylae | reverse complement strand
ATTAAGGCAAGGGGCCGATGCTATGTAAAAGCCATAGAAGTTGAACATTTATCGAAACAAATATAAACTTAATAGTTGTAAAGAATAAATAAAATATATACTTAAGTCACAACAGCTCTGCATAAAGCCCATGGGCTTCTTGTTAATGGTGCCGTCATTGTTTTTTTTTAAAAAAATGTATTGAACTGTATTGTTTAAGTGCCAACTCCGCTGTTGGGGTCGGCTATTGTAACTTGCCATTGTTATTGTAATTGCCGATGTCACTTGAATCATTGTACATTTTTACATTGCTTTGCATGCCTTTGTAGTTTATCAGGTTAATAAAGCCGTACGAGGGTGTACGGCCGGAGTCTAGGGAAGGGTGTCATGGTTAAACAGACTCAAGGTACGTCCCTGTAACCTTTCTGTACTTAGCTGGCCAAACCTCTCTCTTGCAAAGAGAGGAGAATAACTGGTTACAGTTACTCAGGCTGCTACGGCTTTGCCGTAGCCGCCATCCCAGTCTGCACGTGTGTGAGTAATTAATACTCATGCATGCACGGCCGGTGCCCAACCGGCCCTGCCCCTTCCTCTCCAAATGGTATAAATACCCGAACTCACGGAGTTCGGGGAGTTTAGTTAGGTTCACCCTGGGTTCGGACTTAGGCTCGAATCCACTGTTCTGGTAGCCCTAGCTTGTCGGTGCCTGGCCGACTCATTCCCACTGGAGCACCTTGACCGGCTAAACTGGGATACTGGCCTCTGGCTCCACTGGAGCCCTCTGCATTCTAAATAGTAATCCATTTAGTTTAGTTATCTTTTAGCCAGGATCAGGCCTCACCAACGGGGCCGTAAACGTGATAGTTAAGTAATAGTCTGGCACCCTAAGCACACAACGGTATGCCGGTGTATGTAATTAGACGGGACAAGGACCACGGTTCAGAGGACTGGAGCAGTGCCCGCCCTCTTAAGTCACGGCAGAGAGTACTATAGGCTGGTGGCATTTCTAGCACCGGGGCAAGAGGAAAGTAGGAACATCTTAGCCGACCACCCATCTCGGAAAAACCGCGACATATAGAAAGGGGTTTAAATTTATGATATAATGCTGCAATCAACTGACACAAACTGAAGCGGAAACCCAAAGTCAAACTAAAATTTAATCAATTGAAATTTGATAAATTCATTTGTTTTAAATCCATGGCACAATTAGTGACTCAAAAGAGTTATTGCATTGGTTTTAAGCCATTCTTGGCTGAATATGTTGCGATTTTTTCCACCTGAGATGAAAATATTATTCCTTTGTGTCAGATTTAACAAGGTCAGATTACACATAAACATTAAAAAAAGTTGGAAAATTCAAAATTCCAGTTTTAGTGAAGGGGATCATCGGTGGCTATCGTTGGTTACTTATATTGGATGTCATCCATTAACAGAAATCACACTAATTCCTGTCACAGTGCCACCAGTCAAGATAGATGAAAAACAAAAACAAAAACCACTAAGTTTGGGTCAATCATGAATTCGAACATGTTGTTAACAATATTGCATGGTAGGCTTTATCAGAAATTGCAAAAAAATGGCAACCATTAAAAATACACTTGCAGTCTTGGATGTAACTTTGCATGGGTTAAGTCTAACTCAGTAACTTGCATCTAGCTTAACACATTTGAAAATTGAACTTTGCATCAGTTAAATCTAAAGGCACATTGGTTAAAGCACCCTTGACAAGGGTTAAATCTAACTTTGTATGGGTTAAATTTAATTTTGCATGGATAACTTCATGTGGACTAAATCTTACACATTGTGGGTTAAACCAACTTTGCAAGTTTTGTTTCCAACTTTGTGTGGGTTTTACATTAAACCTATTCTCCACTAGCCACCGCCGAGTCACCAAAGTGAAATTCTTCACGAGTTAATATTTCATTTTGCAATTCATGATGACTCCTTGGATTCTAAGAGTGGAATTTAATTTTTGGCACAACAGGATTCAATATACCGCAAATAATCTCTTTAATCTGTTATTATTCTTAAGAAAAATACAACAAAATATATTTTGTGAATATCACAGTTTTAGTAAATTTAATATTGCCACAACCCTTGTTACTTTTGTAAAGTCTTAATAGTACAAATTTACAATATCCCAAAAGTCCTTAATTTTAGTTTCTCATGGTAAAGGTAAATTTTCACTCATTTTCATTTTTTGCCAGAATTATCATTATTTCACATCATTTGATATTCACACATGGGAATTTATCTCATATAGAATCTGTCTAAAATGTTCAGTCTGCCTTTGTTTTGGTACCCTATTACTTGATAGAGTAGAAGGTAGGGTAGCCTCTCGTGCGACGGTAGTCTTGGTTGGCGTGATAGCCGTGTTGCACGTACTGGTAGTTGTTGGATGCTTTAGGTGTCGGTGAATACGTGTAACCGTAAGTCTTGTAAGGGGACTGAGGGTAACCATTCTGCATGTGTCTCATCCAAGCAGCTTCCGGCTCCCAACCACTGCAAGTACACATAAAGAAACGGAATTGTTTTCATCGGTCAAAGGTTTTCGGCTGTATTATATTAATTACATCTTGAAATTTTGATGATATTGTTCTGGTTCTGGTTCTGGTTCTTATAGGCTGGAAAGAATTATTATTATTTCATGGCAAGGTGTCATGCAATTCGTTAAGGATATTTAACTTAGGTAGATTGCTACAACTCTTTCAAAGGGACATAGTTACAAGCTGCAGTGCAATTCCTGCAGTAAGATATATGTAGATCCACTTACCGATACCAGTTGTAGAATCGGTTCTTGGAAGGCATTCTGGTATAAGCACCTGGGTATGTTGGATCTTTTTGTTTCTTGCTTTTACCTATCTTGTTTTCACTAAAAATTAACTTTTGAAATTAATGTGCATTTATGAACATCACAAACATGAAACTGCTAGTAGCCTATAATATTTAGATAAATAATAAATTAATTGCGTTCTTTTTACCTCAAGGCATGTTTTCGCTTGATGTAGGCAATCACAACAACCACAAGGAGAAGCGCGATGAAACCGACAACGGATAGCACGATGATGAGGGTAGTTGTGCTGTCGCCTTTATCCGACGACACCTGACAGAACGTACCAGTGTACGAGCTGCTACACCTGCAAGCAGATACAACAACAATTCATGCACAATTCCATTGAGTAGATTGCAAACTGGCCTCGATTTTAGCACAGTGGAAAAGTTCCTTCGGCTGTGGTAAGTGCCTCAATGCATTTCTGTTTGTAAAAGTATTTCATCAACAAGAAAGACCTCCTGCGTGAACGCAAGAGCCAAAGAGGCATACCGCCCGCCGCGTTGCCGACCTATCCCGGGGGGGGGGTACCCCAGTCCTGGCCGGGGGAGGTACCCCAGTCCTGGCTGGGGGGGTACCCCAGTCCTGGTCGGGGGGGGTACCCCAGTCCTGGCTGGGGGAGGTACTCCAGTCCTGGTCGGGGGAATACCCCAGTCCTGGTTGGGGGTACCCCAGTCTTGGCCGGGGGGTACCCCAGTCCTAGCCAAGGGGGTACCCCATTCCTGGTCAGGGGGTACTCCAGTATTGGGGGGTACTTGGGGTACCCACCTGTGGACTGACAGACTCACGCCTGTGAAAACATTACCTGCCCTCGTACTACGTACGCGGGCGGTAAAAGTAATTAAAATAAAATAAACACAAACAATTTTGTGCCAAGCTGACTCATTAAGTGCATATGGGATGTCTATGTATCAATATATTTCATATCAAAGTTATTCCTCTTGTCCTTGCAAGACTAAATTTCAAAATTTTATACAAGGAACGGAATTTGGTGACAGAGAGCCTTTCATGAAAACGCTGTACACATTAGGATAATGCTTGTGTAAAACAAGATTTCTATTTTTCAATTAAATCAAAACATTTTTCTTTGTGAATTCGGTTCAACAGACCTGCATACAGGGTTGTTGTTGTCATCCACTTCACAGTACCCTTTATTTTGACACAGGTTCTCATCCTTGTAGTAGGAGCAGGAGTTCAGGAGCGTCACTGGAAAAATGGCAACATCTTCAAAATAATTCCGATTCAAAACTTAAATGTTAGGAATACATCCTTTCTGTGAAAAAATATTACAAAATGGACATACATAGGATTTATTTAACCAGACGGGTAGAGTTCAATCTACATAGATTACACGTAAAGCAGCAACAAAATATAACAAGAAAGTCCTCCTGCCTGACTGCAAGAGGCGTACCGCCCGTAGTGTAGCATCACTTCCTCTCGTGTCCCGGAGGGGAGGGGTTACACCCTGTCCTGTCTGGGAGAAAACCCCCTGTCCTGTCCTGTCCTGACTGTAGTCCCCCCCCCCACCCAAGGAGAACATGAACAGAACTGGTGACAGGACTGGGGGTACTTCCTGCCCCCCGGAAAGAACCTGAGACCAGAGGCTGGGAAGGGACCGGGGCCCAGAGGCTGGGTGAGCCCCCTTGTAGAACGTGAAAGAGGACTTTGGACAGGACCAGTGATGGGACTGGTGGGTAGCCCCCCCCCCCCCCAGGGAGAGGATATGGGACCAGAGGCTGGAAAGGGACCTGGGACCAGAGACTGTGATATCCCCCCCTGAACAGACACACACTTGTGAAATCATAACCCCCGTCATACTAAGTACGCGGGCGGTAATAAAGCGTGAGATAAAATGACATTTAAAGAAGTAGAAGAGACAAACCTTGATTGTTTCCATCAATGAGTAAGACAGGACTTCCAGACAACCGTGTCCTAACGTTGTTGATAGTCAAAGTATTATTATCAAGTGCGTTCAGTAACTGTGCAGCGGCTGCAGACCGGTCTTCATTCGTGACGTCATTGTCCTTCTCAATGGCGTAGATTACGATAGCACTTCCGTTTCTATGACACAACAGAAAATTGTTGAGCTTAGCTTTGCTCTAACGTAAGTGGCAAACTATAGCTAAGTAAAGTCTTGTATGGAGAAATTCACAGAAAAGGTACCATAATGACAACTGTGGTGACGAAATGTACCTAAAATCTTGATTATTTTAGATGTACCCTGGCTCATTGGAGTCAATTTACTCATTCGTGTTTTCTCTATTTTGTGTTGAAGTCGCCAGATGAAAAGAATTTTACCAGAACCATTCAAACATGACTGAAGCTACTGAGATCTTTTTGTGTCCCCCAGTAACTGTTGATTTGTTAGTGTAATGGTTATGACTTCTGAGTGATGATCAGTAGGTGATGGGTTCAAATTTATGAATTTTTTTTTGTTTTTGATGTCTTCTCTAGTGTTGAATTCAAAACTCAATTGAGTCGCAAAATCGGATAGCTAGTCTTGGTACCATTAAAAAAATAAAATCATTGCATATTCCCGTAACATTTTAACTATGTTTTGAAAACTTACATGCACTCTTCGATTGTAAGTCCTTGATTTCCCGTGTGTATGTTGGAAAGCTGGAATATTTTTTTAAATATTCAGTAAATTTTTACTACAGAACACTTAAGTATAATGTAGTTTCTCCATTCATCACCACTTTGTATAGATTCATACATATGTGATACTGCTGTACTGAACGTTCATTCATGAATCAAAAAGGCTCCAAAGTAGTAAAATTACTGCGAAGTGCAGGCAATACACAGAAACTATTTCGCATGACATGTCGTTTGCGATGGACATCCTTTGACAGGCAAACCAACAAATATTTCTATTGTTATTTTATGAATTAATATTCGAACCCAATGTATATATATATATGATAGAAATTGTTGAAGTACCGTTGTTATAACCGAGTTTTTCCATGAAGTCTCTGAACATCTTGTGAAGTCAACGTCAAGAGGCAATCTAAGCCGTATAAATCTTGCTCCGGTATCTGGTTATATTCATGAATAAAAATGTTATCACACAAAGAATAAATAGCACACGCATGCGTCCATTTGTTCAGCATGCCTTGCACAAACAATAAACCTGTTATGCATTGTATTTTTAGTTAAAAATAGTAGATGTTTCTGTTCTATTCCACGCAATCATTTACGTGTTGTAAAAAACTCACTTGGTGCCATCGTGGTCATCATCGGCACCTCACTGCTCATCGGTGCCTCACTGCTCATCGGCACCTCACTGCTTATCGGTACCTCACTGCTTATCGGTGCCTCACTGCTCATCGGTGCTTCACTGCTCATCGGCACCTCACTGCTTATCGGTGCATCACTGCTCATTGGTGCTTCACTTGTCGTCGGTTCAACCATAGTGGTTGACGGCTGCACATCTGCAGTTGTTAGCTGAACAACTGTACCTGCTGTACTGCTCTCATCTGCAGGCTCAGAAGTTGACGGACTTCCGTCATCATCTTTGAAAAGGCAGAGGTAAACTTTGTACTTTCATTGTATATTTTGGAAGTAATAACTTGAGAAATACAATGACGCAAAATGCACGTGGAATAAATGTGGTGCAGTTGTCTTAAAAAAGTTACCTGTTGTAACTACATCGGAAGTTGAATCTCCAACACTCATATCTGGAATATTTAAAAAAAAAATTTATCAATAACATTATTCTTTCAATTGTTGTGAAAATTTCATATATTTAGCAAAATCTATCAAATGAATTCAAAATTCAAACATTAAAGTGTAGTTTAGTGAAATTTAATGGTGCTTTTACCTGACTGAGAAGGTGAAGATTCACCAGTTGATTCGATATCAGAAGAAGATCCTAATTTAAAATTAAAAAATAGACGTGCAATAAACCTAAAAGAAACTAAACAGTTAGAATTAAAAGAAAATAAAAGGACAAACTGAAATGAGTTTTCTGAGTGTGTTTTACCTGAATGAGAAGGCGAAGATTCACTAGTTGATTCGATATCAGAAGAGGAAGATTCTAATTCAAATTAAAAACAAACGTGCAATAAACCAAAATGAAACTAAAAAGTTAAAGAAAATAAAATGATGAAATGAAAATGTAATTTCTGAACGAAAACATTTTAGTATTTGGTGCAGGACTAGTCTATGATTTTTTGTATTCTCATGAGAAAATAAGAATATAAGCGTGAAGTGACATCAGCTGGAGAAAAAAGTTGACGTAGAGTTTGAAATTAACTTACCAGATGGAGATGGTGACATTTCACTCGGGGATGCTTGTGGAAATAATAAGATTGAGAACAAGTTTAAACCGTCAATGAAGATTAACTATGGTGTGTTGCTTCAACTAAACAAACTCGTTGGATAATACAGTCTAATTAACATTATCTTTTAACAAAATTCCAAAGAGAATTAAATGTTTTATATTTATTGTTGTGTGTACTTACGTGATTCGCTTTCAGAAGATGAACCCGGACACGACGAACCATTACAAGCTACAAATCAATTGAAATGTCCATACCATGGAAAAAGATGAGTAAAAAGGTTAAAATATTCCAATACAATCTGAAAGATAATATTGCAATGTTACTTTATGTTGAAGCTAGCCACCTTGGGACAATAAAAATGTTCTTTTTTAATACTGACATAGCAGAACTGCATTGGTAAACTAACAGGGTGGTTTGTTTTGGTAAACTGTGTGCTTTGTGCCATTATGAGAAGCTGTACTAAGCGGATAACGCTCATTACTTTCTTTACCTGGAACTAAGCAGAGGCCTCCCATATCGACTTCTCCTGGCAGACATTGGCACCGATAGCCTTGACTACCGTTAACTGCTTGTTCCATCGGAGTCAGATCGGTACAATTTCTGCTGCCACATGGGTTAGCGGCGCATCCATTGATGTCCTCATTGCAAGTTATTCCTGTTTTAAAAGTTTTTGATAATTCGCAAAAAAGTCACTCAATGAAGTAAAAAGCCTCTCAGGTGACTAACTGTTGCAAAACAAGGAAAGACTATTCTGTCCAGTGACGGACCAAGGGGAGGTACACCCGACATGAACCCCCCCTTCCAATAAGGACCAACATTTTCTCGATTTCATGCAGTTTTGGGAGATTTTTACAAAATGGTCAAAATAGTATGTTGACGAAACTAACATATGTTGATTGAAACTAAATTGAAATTGAAACTAAATGTTAGATGTTCGCCCGTTTGCTACATGTTCAAATTAGTACATTTGCACAGAATTCTTACACTAGATCTTGTTTCTTTAAAAAATGACTACAATTCAAACAAGAATTAATTAATACCAGTCCATCCAAGCTCACAGGAACAGGAGGCGTTTTTGTAAAAGGTGCTGATCGTTCGAGCCGTGTTAGGATCACACATTCCATTCACACATTCAGGACAATCCACAATAGTAACCCGAACCACTGGTGACGTCAAGTTAGCAGAGTCAACTGCTATCAGTCTGAAATGGAAAATAGTACGTAAATTTATTTCTTTAAAGAAATGAATGACACAAAAGGCAAAAGGTGTTGTTGGATTCTACAGTTACAGCCATCTCAAACTATTTGGATTAATTTAAGGACACAGTAAAAGCTTGATAGAGGGAAGAGATCTTACGCAATGTCACAGCTGGCCGAGTCACCGCTTATCATTACGGAGTTACCGGAAATTGTAAAGCAGCTCGTGTTGAATCCAGGCGCTTTCCGGACTTCTACCGTATCCCCGGCGTCGTTGTCCGCTGTTTGTACCGTAATCGTGGCAGACGACCCATTCACGGTCACTACATTTCCGCCCAGAACTGTTAGTGTCGGCGCACTGCTTCCTGCAAAAATACACTCAAATATTAATAAAATTTACTGTTAAGTGCAAACGTACTCCTTTGAAAAAAATCCGTCCTGTTTGACTTTTTAACTTGCGCATTAATAATTACATCTAATTAATCAATTTATGTTAATACTGATGACGTAATTAACAGTAATCAGAAAAGATGGAGATTTCCACCTTCCGTCTGTTATCATTAGCTTTGATCCATATTTACTTAAAATGACGTTGTCGGTATCGAAGTTTTGGTTCGCATTCATTGTTTGTTGCCCAATTTCCATGTTGCCTGTTTGTTGACTATCATAGGCACACTGAAGATCGCCTTAAAAAGGAAATTACTTTCTTTTTCATAGATTATACCTACTTACAGAACTTACAACTTAATTTACATATGATTTGCCATCCTTCTTGGGTATTCATCTGAATACCCAATATTCTTTATTACAACTGCATCAACAGTAAATTGATCTATTTCATGCAGAACCTATATTTGTTACTCATTCATAAAGTCAGTATGTTTAATTGTTTTGAAAACAATTACGAAGTTAACGAAAATCTTACCTCCACAGGCCGAAATTATGGCATCGGAATAATTGAGGCCGTCGGTGAATTCTGGACGGAATTGCAAATCGTTAAAATCAGCCCATGTTGAATTATCAAAGTAATGAAAGAAAGATGTGCTGTTAGATGTTCGCCCTATTGAAATAAAAACGTAAACATATGAGTGGTTGCGAATAACTTATTCCAGATAATAATGTCCTTTCCTCCGCTTTTATTACAAAATTGCAAAACAAACATTGCAAAGTTGTGTGAAGGTCATCGTTGAGTTACTCACATGTTTCACCGAAGTCATTGAAAATCGTTTCTTCTGTTGAGTTTATGTCGATGGTCATTAAAGTCGGCGTTTGGAAATCATCATTTTGATTGCCATTTGGCGTTCCCAGGAGACCTCGTACTGTACTAGCGGCGTCGTTAGGAACAGTGACAACGAATATCATTAGGCCGAGAGACACCTGCAAGTTAAAGACCCAGCCTGAAAGTAAATTGTAAACCGGGCACTTCAGAGTCTGCGCCTTTAACACAACCCAAAAACCAAAACCAAAACCAAAAGATTAGTTTTCTTAACAACATTGATAAAAAACATTTTGTGTTTGAAATATCAAAACAAAATATGGATAGGAGAAACTGATAGATCAATTGGACACAATGCAACAAATAGAGTTTTTAATAAATCCACCCGCAATACCAGAATTCCAATGTTGCCAACTTTGTATCAGCTGTGCAGTTAGAAATCATTGATACCAAAATGAAGTTCTTAACCTGTTAATATACTCCACTTGTACACATTTATGTATAATTTCACATTTACTAATAACATATGGTACAAATAAAGTAGAGAACTGCAAATATACGGAAACACAAGGTTATGTTTTTGTGAAAAACTCGAGTCTGAGGTCCAAGTGAGAAAATGGTTCATTTGCGAACATTTTGATCCTCCCAATTGAATGTAATTTTTACAATCGCAGGACTTGCCTCCATCCAGGGTGACGGATACCTGACGTTCTGACGTGCCACGAACAGACCATCCCGAACCAGAATCGGAATTGTTGATGATTTGGTTCAGATCTCTAGGAGCTCCGTTAATTCTTAGAGTCAGGGTAGCATTTTCTATCAAAAGGTGACAATTGGTACACAATCAATGTTAAGTTTATTATTGAACATCATACATACTTGGGGATATCACAGTGAAGTAGTTAAGGTTTATTCTGGAAAAGTCAAATAATAGTTTCTTTATAACGTAGTTCTTGACATTTGAAGCAAATAGTCTACATGATAAAATTGGGAAATATTATTCAACCTGAATCTGAAAAACGTGTAGAAATCAAAGCATATTGGGGACAGTTCTGAAGAAAAGTACCTGATCTGTCATCATTTAATCCGAACTGAACAGTGTCACGTCCATCTAATTTGATGGCGATAGCACAAAATTTGGTGGCATTTCCCTCCACCATCATCCCATCCACCTCCTGTACCACCCGGCATGTTCTGGCCTGAAACATTGAAATAAATTCAATACCAAATCGCATACTCTCAGCGATTTATTACATTGCACGTTTGCAGATCAGTGTGTGTGTGTGTGTGTGTGTGTGTGTGTGTGCGCGCGCGTGTGTTTTGAACTGCTAGTACTACAAATTTCATTCTGAATATTTTGAACATACAGATACTTCTTTACAGATACTTCAAATGAGAAAGATAAATTTTCGGTTTATCTATGATGCTTTTGTGTTGTGTGCCGGTTGTAACAATCAATACAGTCAATATAAACTCATCTTAAAATTTTCTATGTGTTGTTAATTTAACAAATTGTACCTGGGCTCCTGCTGTAACTGGATTGCTTGTACTTATTAACCAATACTCGCCAAGACCATTAAATGTGTAAGACTTTCCATCTATTGTCGTAATATGAGGGTCTCCTCTCATGAATGCTGAAGGAACCAAAATGGGATAGATCTAATGACTGTAAATGCATAATGAGTGAGTATGTTATGTGTGTAAAAACTAGAGAGACACCATGGACAAGTCCTGTCAAAAGCCCGCGAAGCCATTGCCATCCGACACTTGTGGATGGCAGAGGTTGGAACACCATTTTCGTGTTCGTTTGGTCAGTAAGTACTGTTTCCACATGAGGTCATTTCTCTGCTAAACCAGTGGAGTGAAGATTAGGACATACCAGTATTAGGCCGTGGCTGAACGTACTCGTATCCAGGAGCTTGGAACTCCTCTGTGAGAGCATCATGACTAAATATATTGAGCTCTTTTTTGAAATAGAATATCCTTTTATCGGTCAGGGAATTGGAAACTTGTCTAATTCATTTTTGATACAATAGCTTTTCAAAACAAATGTTTGGCCCAATCTCTTCGGTTGATTTTGATTATTTTGAGGTAAACAATACATCACACTATGTTCTATTATATTTACTGCCTAAAACAAAATACATAAAATTATTACTTATTTAATGTGATTTCTACGTTCAAGATGTAAAGTTAACCTGTAAGCCGGGGAACAAAGCATTGCGCTTCAGCAATTCGCCTGAAGTTGTAAAAAAGTTCACAGTCTACATCGCTACCATGGGGCGCATTGCAGCAGAGATCCCAGCCGAGCGGATCCGTAGTAACCCAGCTGTAAAAACAATACAATCTTATTTTAATCCATTCATCTGAACTGTTATGTTTAGAAAAAGCAGAATCTAGTATTGCAAGAAACAAATGTAAAGTTAGTCCCCAGTCATAAGTAATTTCTGATGATACACGCGACAAGGCTTCGCTTGGATGCTTATCTTTTATGTCTAATTTAAGATTTCTTAACATATTCATTACATTTCATCCATCCAATCCAAGTAAATTTGGTTTAATTGTAAAGATGATATTGAAAGAAAATTTAAGTTGTGTGGCAGAGCAGAAGAGCCTTACGTTATTTGAATTATTAAAATAAAAAGTATGGTGATTCACCTAACTTTTATACGAGGTGAACTTAAATCCACACTAGATAAGATTGAATAAACACGGGAAAACTCAGTATATAAAGATGGAAAAACTTGAAACTCTAATTGGGTGGATCAAAACTTTGTAATCATCTTTTATCAGCTAGATCTATCATGTTTAGTGGTGTTCAGTTTTTTTGTTGCAAATCTCTATGTTGACTTTTTGAGTGATGGCAGCCACTTTTGTGGTTTCTGGTAATGGCTACCATCCAAAACAGCTGACAGAAAATCACAGTTGTAGACTGATTCAAAATTTACTGGTATTTAGTTCTTCCTACAAGTCTCTATGTTGACTCTATGAGTGATGGCAATCACTTTTTTGATTTCTGGTAATAACTGATATCCAAAATGGCTGGCTGACAAGATGTTGAAGATTTACCCAAACTTACTAGTATTTGGTTTTTGTTGTAAGTTTATGTGTTGACTCTGTGAGTGATGGCAGACACTTTAGAGATTTCTGGTAATGGCTGCCATCCAAGATGGCTGACAGGATGATAGCTGATCAAAGATGGTCACTAAAAGTCACCTCCACCCAAACTGTAATTTTGAATTTTTCTGACTTTTCCTGTTCATTTCATTCTCACCTAGTGTATGTTCAATCTCATCTTGTGTTCATGTCTTTTTGTGTGACATAATATTTTTTTATCCTGCATGGGAACAATTCAGAAAATGTTCCGAAAAAACCGTCCGTAAACCAATAATGCACCTCTACGAGTCACCGATCTAATCTAAATGGATAAATAAATGTGTGAAATGTTCTTACTCATAGTAGGTGTAAGTGTATTCTTGACCATTATATCTGAAGGTGACTTGCACTGGTTCTACGCCATAGAACTCAGTCACACCCGCCAGAGGAGGATTCACAATCAAGGATCCAGCAATATCCACAATTTGATCCCGAGCTTGCACTAGGAAAGAACTGCTGGCTGCACCACATGCCAATTGGGATTTCGTGTAGCAGCAGAGCTGGAACGAAAGACGTGGCAAAAGCGGCTCTCAATATTTCAAAATGAAGTATTAAAGTTTATTCAAAATTGCGTTACCACTACAACTGAAGATGGACCAGTGAACAGTTTAATTGTTCGTTAACTTAGAAATAAATCTGCGTGAAACTGTTTGGTCGACTCATGGCCACATTCTCAAGACAGATTTTCATCAACCCCCCCCCCCTCACAGCTCCGACAATTACGTACAGATCTGGCCAATCCTCGTTCATACCATGGTCGTCCTTGTTCTTGGTTCCAGATCCAGCTCCATGGACTATAGCATGTTCTAGGTGTATGAAATATATCATTTATTATACAAGAGTTGCAGACGATATACTAGAACTATTCTTCCAACCCACATCTTTGATTTTAGTTCTTTGGCCATATTCGAAAGAAATATATTTACAGTTTTGGTTTCTGCAGGAAGCTATTTTTATGTCGTTAGTGGGTCACTTGTGAACTAATTTCTCGCAACAAATAGATTGTTATTTTACCTTTCATTAAATCTAGGATCTTCATCTGGGCCCAAGCACGGCCATCCAGAAGCGAAGACAAACAACTCAGACGGAGGGCAGATATCCGCATTGCATTCATCAATTCTAAATTCATCCGTACTGTTTTCCAGGATCCATTCCTGACAGCGAGACAAGGTGGCGAGGTTGTCTTGGCTTGTCAAATTAAAGATCCAGAAGCGCGCTACGACAAGAGAAAAAAAGTAACACCTAGTCAATCGCGAAACATTCTTCTGGCAAGTTTAACATTTCCGACTCATTTGCTTTCTGTAATCATCAAAAAATATAAGTTTCCAGTTATTATACGTTTTTGTTTTGAACTCACAATCATTGCCATTTCCATTGTTTCCCTCGAAGACGAAGGCGGCTTTATCACCAGAAATATCCAATTCATATTGTACTCTACTGTCAAAGTACACGCCCATTTGTAAGTTAACAAAGGATGTAGCTGTTGCTGACAGGGCTTCATCTTCGTCGTAACGATACATTGCGAATGCCTGCCGGAAGTCTGACACTACTTCAAGCTGATAGGTATTCTATAAACATGTAAGAAAACAATAACATCAAGTGGTCAAGATCAAGTAGTGGATACTTTGGTTCTAATTTTTTTCCAGTAGTGTGCTCCAATACCATAGAATACAAAGGTACTCACATATCCATTACTGGAATCTGCTGTCGGGCTGAGTCTGTGAAAGGTGACCGTGATCACAACCTGTGCCTCAAAATCAAGGTATCCTTGATCTCGCACATCCCGTGTCGCCCTTTCTAAGAATTCATCATCAAAATGTTGCCCAAAGTAAACTCTTGCGTCATTGATATCCCTTCTAAAATGAAAAAGATCGACACAATACATGTAAAAGGCTGTAAATATTTATTGTAAAGAAGGGTTGCACTATCAAGATCCACATTTATAAAGAACTTACTCTTCCCTACTACAAACACATATGAAATGCCTGGACACTCAACAAAAATTAATTCTAAAAATCAAAGGCAACAAATGGAAATACTGCAAATGTAACTTTTTTCTTTTGTTATCTTTTTCAGAATAAAAAATCATCCCCATAAAATTTAAGTTTGTCTGAAGCATAAATTATTTCAAACCTAAGACTACAAATGTTACTATATTCATTTGTTGCCTTTATTCAAAATAAATAATTGTCCCCATAAAATTGAAATTTGTCTGTATAGTAAAGTATTTCAAACCTATTTTGCTCTCCACCAAAGATTACAAATTGTGCATCATTTGTAGCTGATGGGAAGGGAGGTAAAGAAACGAACTGCGGAGTTGGATTGCACATTGTACTTGTGGTGAA